>WURS02108105.1:0-23226 GCA_011762765.2 Rhinocypha anisoptera | reverse complement strand
GAGGGAGGGGGAGGAGAAACTGTGATGGAGGTGTCGGTGGGGAGGGAGGGAATGGAGCATCCAAGGAGAAGGGTTGGAGAGCGAGAATGAAGCAGCGACCAGTGTGTGCCCGCGTGATAAATTGCGACACGGAAGCTGAAGACATAAACAGAGTAAGATTAGATGGAACATTCCATTCGTGAGTACTTCGCATTAGCGTGGAATCGATTTTGTTTTTGCAATATCTTCTCTTCGGTGAACATTTACAGAGTGATGAATAAGGGCATTTCATAAACGTTAATTGTAACGGAATAGTTTTAGGCACTTTTAAATCACTCGCTCATCTTCTGGGGAAGCTAAAAGATAGAAAATTTGATGAAACTTAATCAAAAACATATTTATGACAATTATTCACTCTTAAATACATTGAGTCATATATATTTTAAAATATAAACCAAATGAAGCCGTTAAACTTTGATTAAAAAATATAATACACCAGCTTAATTCCCGGAAAATATTATTTGCAGGAAAATTGGAATCTATTCATATTTTATAATTAAAATAATTGGTACTATACGTATTTTTAAATGCACGTGTTAAAATGTAATTTTTATGATGCTTATGTGCAGCGGTGAAGTTGAAAAGCTACTAATGAAAATTGGTTGATACAAAGTCACATTAATTAATTTTTAAGCTATTGCTTTATTGAAAGATACCAATGTTAAATGTTCACTTCGTTTGGAATGAATCGGAGCTATTCGCTGATGCTTTTTATTTCCCTTTAAAATATTTTTCCTTGAAATATTTTTTCGTTACATAAATGTTATTTGAGATAATAAATATCGTTTCGTCATCGGAAATAATCGTCTAAAAATGATTTCCTAAGTACCTAGAAAGTGTTTTCGCCTTGCAGAGATAACTTTGATAACACCTTCGTGTTGTATTTTTTTCCCAATGCCTCCTTTAATCTTGAACCATGAACATCTCGATTGAACGTAATAAAATCTTAATTCTGAGAAAATATGGTGTTTGCAAAAGATATTTCATGTGGTAAACACTGAGGAGCATTCGTTTTTGCTATTCTCTTTATTCTGGTTACTTCGTTATCTCCCTGAGGAAATATCATCCGCTTCTAGTGTCTCCAAGGTATTCGAAACTGTCCTTAATTAATCGCTACATATGCTCTGAAACCTTAAATACTACTTTTTGCGGTTGCCAAACAGATAATGGAGATTAAAATGGAAATAAAAATAGGTGATGTCCCATTGAAAACGCTTGAAAAAATTGTGAAATATTAATAAACATACCGATATAACTCAATTCATTAATTATAATCAATTAATACTAACTATTAATTCGTGGTACGGGCGTACATATATATATATATATCACGACAATATTATTACACTTCGAGCAATCACTTTCCGATGGCGCCATTACATGACTGCCCTAGTGTTTGGCATATTCACTGTTATGAAGCTTTTTTTGGCAATAAAATTCTTTTAAATGATACTTCTACATCGCCCTAACGCCTTTACCTGTTACAAATATCGTGCCTGGTTATACGTCGTTTTCTTTTCCCCCTTCAGTTTGTGAGTGTGGTGAATAAGCAACTCTTTTCACTTCGAGATACTTCTTCAGTGGCATTCCATTCATATACATTCAATTATCAAAATACTTTTTCACCATCATATTTCCATTCTTAACAACCGTCTTTATACCTAAGTTTTTCTCTGAGGATCAAATGACTAATTAATTTAAAATTTTTTTTGTATCATATCAGAAATAATTTTATTTTTTATTTCCAACCAAATACACTTATATTGTAAATTAGATGTTAATTTACATTAAACGATAGGCATTGCTGAGAAAAAGGAATAACGTACTACGTATTTTTCCACTAATAAATAAATAAAAATACATAAGCATTGCATTATGTTATGGATGAACACTGCACAGACAAATAGAAATCTCAAACCTTATATTGTCCTGCCTTCTCTAGATATTTTTTCTAAAATTTCGTTCGACATTTGATTTTGATTTGTAAAGTGATAGGTATGAAAATGTTTTTATAAGAAATAACAGATTGGATAACCTTATCGCAAATCCATGAAGGTCACTGTATTAGATTTTTTAAATTCCCTAACATTATACCCTCTGCCCTCTCTTCTACATCGCATGGAAAATTTATGGTTAAGGAGAGCTGGATTTTTTGCGGAGTCAGAGGAGAGTCAAGGGAAAAGGATTTGAAGGTGTTACGGCAAAGGGAGAAAGAATTTAAGTAATCAAGGCTCTATCCGGAGATTTTAGTGGAAGCGAGGTAATAGGGTTAGTGAAGTGAACGCTAGCAGTGAAGATGGATGAATGAAGGGTGAAAGAGAAAATTATGGGAAGGCGGAGAGCGAAATACAATCAGGGGGAACAAGCAATTACAAAATGGCACGTAGAGGAGAGGGCAAAGACGAAATTAGTTTAGAAAAGTAAAATAGACGGACAAAGAAAGAATACAGTAAAATAACTGAATGTTTTATAGCTGAAATAAAACTTTCTGCGTTTAATGAAGTAAAAAATATTATTTATAAAATATTATTTCCAAGGTAAATGATGATACATGTTGCAAAAAAGTATTTCCTTTAATTTTCTTCGTATTTAACTGGAACGAAAATCTAAGAGACGAGATTTTACCGAAAAAATTGACCATTACATCATTACGGTTTGGTTTTCCCAAATTCTCTAACCACCAATTGCATCTAAAATATTCAAGCAGGAGGATAAAAAAATTCAAATAAAATATTCAATAAATTCACTCGCCCGATAATTATAAAGCAGTTTCTAAAATGATCAAAAATTATGAAAGCATACTGTGGCAACACATTTGTATTAATGCATCTTGCAATTTTAATATGGTGTTTGGCAAAACTGCTCTTGCCCTTTATGAAGCTCAAAAATGTTCCCACCATGCTTATAATCATGATAGTATCCATAAAATCTCCCACCATTATATTTATGTGCATACGTTGGTAACCTAGGGCGACAAGTAAGAGATTAATAAGGCTTTATTTTATTCGGGTATTCACCTCGTAAGTAAGAGATTAACCTGGAAACTTAAATAGAACTTATCGCGAGATTCTTAAGAAGATTCATTTCTCATACCCCATCTCTGACCAAAAACCTACCGACTCTTATGTCATGAGAGGTTCACTAGATTTTTGGTTTCATGCTTACAGAGCGTTATTTTCTTGGAATGGCATGCAGTTAAAATTTTCCTTTTGGTTACCATATAACAGACTAGAGAAACATGATACGCTCTTTATTTGTATTTATTCACAGATACGCACGACCGGATTAAATTAATTACATTATTGTATTGTTAACCCCTTTATAACTAAAGGTCCAACGATTGATCTCCATCAAATATCCACTGTCATTCTAAATGTATTTTTAAATTAATTCTATACTGTTTAGTTAACTTTTTTCATTCCGTTGAATTCGTTTCCATATGAATCGCTGACTACTTTTTACTCTATGACAAGAATTTAGCTGTATAAAACTTAACATTATCCTTATAAATAAACTCAAGTTGGTGATATGGGAGGCAATTTATATTTTTCTTCGACTTTAGCGGTTACTAATTTTCCATTGAAATCGAGTCGTTCAAGTAATTAGAGTGTAGATTAGTAAGTTAAGATAAAGTTAGATTAAGTATCTAGAGAGTTAAATTGTGTCCTGTGAATAGTACAATAATTTTAACAAAAAGTGATTGTTGGAAGAATTCATTTTCAATCCTGTTCGATTTTTTTACTATTTCATTGATTTGTGGTTTACATTGTGCGAATTACAATTTCTAATACCCTTTATTGTTTATCATTCAAATTTTTCTTCACATAAAGAAACTGATAGTTTCGAGCATTAGACTGATTTTATTTTACCCACTTATGTTTACGTGTCACTTATCTTCATGCTCTCCTTGGATATCATCACTAACACAAGGTACATATTTCCCTAACATTGCCTCACATATATAACCTAATTCATTCAATTGGCTTTTATCATAAATTATTTAAGTTTACCAAATAAACCTCCAAACAATTTTGATGACATTTCAAATACCTTATCATTGGATCGAAATAATTCGGGGCTGTGCGAAATGTTACTTCTGCTATTCTGCGTAAAATTTCACATTATTTCATGTTACTAGTCGTTTTCATTCCCATTTTAAAGTCGTCTTTTGTTTCAGTCTAATAATATAAAATTAATTTTTGAAGCCTCGTTTAACTTATGATCTTCGTTTCACGGAAGAAGTATTCCGAGAGAAATTTCACGACTAAACGTTCTTTAGGTGGACTTTTACTTAGTTTATAATTGTAACTTTTCCATTTTTCGAAACCTGGTATCCACATTTCATCAAAATCTCCACTTTCCGATGTTGCGTCCACAGAGAATTCAACTTAAATAATTTTCAATTTTGTCGACTCAAATATTCATTTCCTGTGGGAGAGAACTCCCTCCTTTTCCCTTGAAAGATATCGCTTTGCAATTAGGAGCGTACTCACAAGCTAAACAAATGTACCTCATTCCATTAATATAAAACTGCGTCATCTGCTTTTGTTAAAAATACAGAGACAATGGTTCTAGAGGCTACTATTCTTTTTTAAGTAATCTCCGTATATGATTAACATTTTCGTTTACAAATGATAATTTATTTATTTGATCTATCGCTATTGCATATTTGCTGTATTTTAGTTTCTCCTAAATTACTAATAGTTTTATTTATACTAAAATAAAGTGGTTACCATTCTAGAAAACTCTCGTAAGATACTTATTAATTTATAACCGTGTGAATTAGTGATAGTAACCACCAATCATTAACTGATGTCAAACCGAAATTCAGTTGCGAAAGTGTAGGTGAAGCCAACTAAAATCGAGTATAATGACACAATGAAAGATGTCAATAAGTTTCAGATTTCAGGTTACGATTGCTTTACCTTAAAGGAACAAAGAGGTTTCCAAATTGATAGTTAACCTTTGATTTTCTCCTGACGGTCAGTCTTCAGTTATTATTCGAGATGGCCTTCAATTTTTCAAATAAATCTAATCAATTCCGTTTCAGATCAGTCATTCTATTTAATAATAGAAGTTGTTGACGTGTCACACCTTTTATTACTATATTTGTCAAGTTTTAAACGTTCATGTATTACCCAATAATATGGTCATTAGTGGTAAGTCACCTTTTTTCTAGTATAAACTGCCTAGAAATGCACGATATTTATGAATTATACTACCGATGATCAAGTATTAAAGACTGGGTAAATTTCAAGTATTCATTATTAAAACCCTTGTGGCATACGTTTAAAAATCTGAAAACTAACCAAGTAAGAACAGGCTAAAAATGATCGTTTCGAGACCCACATGCTTTCCCTTTAATGAATTCAGATTAATGCAATATTGCATTCAATGAAACATAACAAAACTCTGAAGTTTTCTGTAAATTAAAAACTTAATTAGGACGGTTTTTTTTCAGCCAGTCGGTCCGTTTATTTTTCAGTGGCTTGCGAGAGCCGATCCTACTTTTAACTTTCCCCTCACTGCGGACCAACCGCTCGGACGTTAACTTCTTTCCCTTTCGCCAACTCAACCCGCTGTTCTCCATTTTTCTTTTTTCATTTGACCGTTTCATTAAATGAATATTTATTAATTCTTAGAAAAAATAAACCACGGAGGTAAATTCTGTCGTTCAGAATGGCTGGGGGATGATGAGTTAAGGAGTTCTTCACGACGGCAATGGAAACTTGAAAGTAGCATTCATGCATTCATTATTTCATGACTATTTCTGGACATTTCCTCCTATAGAAATTTCCAGGGAAACACTCAGGACTAATTTTAAATCAAAGTGAAAATATCCGAGAATTCCATTATTTTTTCTCCTTTGCTGCATAATATGAGTATTTTTCATTACCTGCGAGATATTTTACATGTTTTCCATCAGAATTAAAATGTCTCCCATTATTTTAAGAGAAAATGTGAAAATTTCCAAGACTTATGACGAATTATAATGACTTTATTTCTTTTTATAAAACTTGTTTACAAAAATAGGGCTCACTAGAATTTTTTTTTATTTTTGGTAGCACTCCTAACATTAAGGGACTCATGCCTGCAGCAACCAGTTGGACAGGACAAAAAAGAAATTAGTGGCTCGCAACCACATAGACTTAAGTTAATTGCTAGCCTTCATCATATTCTTCCAATAAACACGAAATATAACTATTCAACCACTCTGACAAAACAAAATAAAAGCTGAAAATATTTTGGTCCCAACAAAGAAAGTGAACTGATACTGATATTTATAGCAAAGAAAGCTTTTCTCATCATTTCAAGTACTTAACAGATCTTTTAAATTGTATTACTTAATTCGGACATAATTACTTATATAAGTTGCACAGCTCTGGGCATTATATGGGAAAAGCAAAGATGTATGTTCCAAAAAATTTTCAAATGTGAGCAATGAACATATAAATAAAATAAAATGTACAGACACAATGCACATTGAAATACACACAAAAAATGACACTCAAAATTACTATTAAATTTTGGTGTCGTCGTCACAGCCAATGTCGGAAGGGTGAGGTCTAATCGGGACCTACATTAATCTTCAACGTTCTTTCCTCTAAGATTAAGCTCCTTCAATGCTCAAATATATGCCCACCTATAGAAATGTGGTGTTAAACTTTCGACAATTGTGTAATATGACTTTCATGGAACCATCATTTGAGGTGATTGAATAAGGTATATGAAAAAGGTTGAGGATTTTAAATGGAAAGGATGATTGTTAAACCAAATATAGAAAATACAAATACAATATTTTTTACCCTTATTGTCAAACTCAACAATATGAATAGTTTGTTTTTATAATACTTTCCATTAACGTTTTATTTACCAATTGCAATTATCGTATGTATATTCTTGGATGGAAAATAACCAGGCATAATTAACTTGAAAATTCTTCTTTAAGAAAAGAATAATGATGCTACATACTTCATTAGAAAACATTTATCGATTTCGTTTATATCGCGTCTGAATAACCTTTATGTCTCCTCCTGGTCAACAAAATCCCGGTTAATTTTGGAAATGCCTGGTTAAAAGCCTTGTATTATATGATCTTAGCACAACTGAAACGAAATAAATTTGCTGGCACATAATTATAAAATCTCTTAGTAGTTGTTTATCCTAATAGTCCGTTTATTGAATTTTTCCAGCATCTAAAAATCATAAATAGAAACTTCTGGAACTTTAAAATATTTATCACTACACACAAATAATTTCAATCTTTGCCGTTTGATCGTCGATACTATCTCGCAAATAGTTCTTTCTTTTTTATTAGCATTTTTATCATAAACCTGAATTTCTCTCCTCTCCCAACTCAAGTACATGAGCATTTGATTCGTCACTGATGATATTAGTGATATCGGATTTCATCATCTGGCTAACTGAGGATTAGGACGATAAAAACCTGTGACTAATCAATTCCGTGAACTGTGGAGGAAGATAACTGTCAAGACTTATTGAACACACGATAATCATTATCCATATAGAGTATTCAGTGATCGCTTTACTGGCCAATGCGTTGAAAACTATCCTATTTTAATTTATTATATTACTAATTAAAAATATATTATATACATGCCATTAATGAACGAAGATCGGCCTAGGTGTCATTCAACTCAAAAATTTAAAAATAAAATATCTATATGATTTTATCTCATCAACATTTTATCAATGTTCATTACTACCAGGAAAGCTAAATACAATTTTTTAGGAGAAACGGTGAGGAAAACGAAGTTTAAAAATGTTACATATTTTAAGCTGTGGATTGAATTTTCCCAATTAAACCTTTCAAGTTCAATGCAAGTTCTTAAATTATATATAAAATAAATTGGAGTTGTATATATTAATTACCTTCAAATAACGAATTTTTATTTTTATTCCTGGTTCTAATTATAATATTAATGACTAAATTTACCAATGCCATCGAAATACAGACCAGTAGCATTAATTATTACTAAAAAAGCAATTGCACATATTATAAATAAACAGCTTGGTTAGAGTGTGTATGTTAAGAACTATGTAGTATCATACTCCAATTAGTGAATATCTTGGTTCATCAATAGCAATAGTTTATAGTTCTAGGATTGTTTGTAGCAGTAGTTTTGAAACGTTTCTCAAAATTCATGTTTGCATGAATGCATAAAGTTATGCTCTATATGATAGGTTTCATCAAATCGGCAACATTATCAAGTCTACTCTGTTGCAGGATTGACATGCAAAGGTCGTATATAGAATAAAATGTTGTAAAGTAATGTAGGTTCGTTATATGAAATCTAAAATTGGTACTTACTAAGTAATTATGTAGTTCAACCCGTTATTTGAAGACAAATTCATCAAGCTATCTTATAGATTGATTCCTATTGTGATGAAGAATTATTTATATGCTTATTAATTTCTTATGCCTACTTTGAGTTGTTTATAAACCAAAATTTGATTTTCTTAAAATAATTTGATGCACTACAACACCTTAAGCAAAATATTTTTATGAGATTTATTTCCTTAATTGTTCCAGAAAAACCACATCGAATAATCTAGAGCAATATGATACCACCCAATTGGAATTTATTGCAAGCTGCGCTCGGCACAAAGAATACGCTGACCTATACGTTACAAAGATAACACAAAGCAATACTAAAATTACTCAAGGAACGAGTTCGGTGAGTTTAAAAAGTAAACACATATATATACACAGTATTATAATTAAACATATATATAAACAATATAAATACATATTGGATTTAGTTTCAGAAAGTAATTTCATAATATTGATGTGAAATACAGTATGCTGTAAATTTTGGTAATAATAGTATGCTACTTGATGTCGCCGTTCTTGTAAACTTATCTAGAGAGGCAACTTTGAGAATAGCGTGGCAAGGAATTACGTTCAGTATTAAAATACGTTTAATAGATAGTAGTTGATCCAAATTTTTCGGAAGATATAGATATTTTTTTTCAAGATATTCACGGTCTAATTAAATTCATGCAATCAACGACAACGCTAAGGTTGGTTTTTAGGTGAGGGAAGAAAGCTAACCTTGTTAATCGCCATGTCAAAATTCACACATTAGGGTAGAGTGGCCAGTTTCTGCCTATAAAACAGTCTTTCGTCCCTATGGAGAAACAGATTCAATCTTAGGACTCTCTGGGATTTGAACCCGGTCCCGAGTTCAGTAGCCGAGGATTCTACCACAGGGATACTACGCCCTATACGCTAAGTTCGACCGTATGAAATAGAATGCCAGAACATTTAGCGATTCATGCAGAAGATTATGTATTAGTATCAGAGAACTATTAAAGTAACAGAGGCATTACGAAAAGGATTTTGCTCACGAAAAAATAAAAATAAGAGTCCTGGAAGGACATATATGAGTAAAATACGATTAAAAGATCCAGTATTATTTAAATTCTTGTTTTGCGTAATGCATTTCAGGGTCCATCAAATTCTATTTCGGATTGGCAACATAATCACCATCACTTAATTTTAGCCTGTTGTTACATATCAGTTATTAAATAACTTACCTTAGGAAGATATCCATTTTAATTGTTTTATAATGATCAACTGAAACAATAAAAATCATACATATTATTATCTCAAATAAAATTACATGTTTATTTCCACTTCTTGACATGTTAGAGAGAGTGATAATGATATGACTCAAAAACAGTTTCTCGATATTTCTTAAAAGTATTTGCTGATCTTAAAATTGAGAACAGTGTAAGATATCATATATTTCTTTTATGTATTCAACAATAAAAAAATATGGTATCAAATTACAAATCCTTTCCTGTTTCAAATTTATCTTCGTTGGTATTCATGAAATGCATGTTAACAGGAAAATTTAAAATTTTAAATACCATGCTTTTTTTAAATATTGTAAATTAATGCTCGTTCGTAGGTTTCCGTGGGGATGATTTTATAATTTCCCCATGTGTCTAGAGGCATGAGTTTTTGTTGGCTTCTGCTGACAATAGTTTCGGATGGCGTCTTCAGATCGAAATAAATTAAGTTTGTAAGTAAATCTGCGAAAAAATATACTGTTCAAAGTTTTAATTGTTCCTGTTTAAGTTGTAAAATAATACCGGATGAATAAATAATAAAAAAATGAAGGATTATAATGTTAAAATGGCATTGAGTGGTTTTAACTTTTCATTTCGATCGAATTAATGACGAGTCGAGTGATAGGGCTGAGCTATTTACTATAAAATTAGATTGCAGGAAGGCCCATGAAGGTTTATGGGCTTTGATTGTTGGATTTTGATGGCCTAAGGTTGTTTTTTATTTCATTTAAGTCATATTATTTCTATAAAACCACTATATTATTTACTATATTCGATCTATAAACCGAAAATTTTTTCACCCTAATTCACCCACACAGGATTCCGGATTGCTGTTGGTGGGCGATAAAAACAATAAGAAATTTATAAAAAAGATCACATAAATATTACAAATGTAATTAATTAAATACCTTAAAAATTGTGATTATGGTTTCATGATTTCATTTTTTACTTTTCCAATGCTTTAAGACAAGTAAACACGAGGAGGGTTCTTTGAAGTGTAGATTTGGTAGGATTATCTCTGCAATCCTGGAAACATCTCAATAGTACCAGGCCTGTTTTGTATCAAGCTTTCGCTTTCTGCTACAACTGCCTACTAACAAACTTATTTTTCTCATCTGAAACTTGGCATTCATTTTTTACATGCCTGTCCCCAAGAATATATAATTTCACCTGCATTTAAGTTATTTCTCGTTCGTTATCTTTCCCTGCATCCCAGTCCACACTTGTGTCTTCATCAAATGTCTCAAGATAGTTATAACAGTTT
Source organism: Rhinocypha anisoptera (assembly GCA_011762765.2). Classification (NCBI taxonomy): domain Eukaryota; kingdom Metazoa; phylum Arthropoda; class Insecta; order Odonata; family Chlorocyphidae; genus Rhinocypha; species Rhinocypha anisoptera. The sequence goes on along the minus strand of WURS02108105.1, from coordinate 12,323 downwards.
GTTAATTAACTTCCCTGACATAATATTTCTCATTATCAAATTCTGAATCTAACAAGCTTACATTTTGTGCCTTATAATTTTTCTAAATTCCCAGAATTCCTGCTTTAATGCATCATTCAGTTTTGAAGATAACTCTGAAACCATCATTAACCTACCTTGTCAGTAGATCCGCTATATAAATTTCCACGGAATTCCAATGTCAAAAATAATTGTTATACTTTATAATATAGCTATCTAGCCAAATCACATTATTTATTTTGGTTTTCCAACTTTGTCCTTAATACAATTCGTGTACCTACATCTTCATTTAAGAGTATTTTGCCAGTTTATCAATAAGTCATTGAGGATATACATATGCCTAGTTACAGCAGTAGATTTAAGTAGTAACTAGAAGATTAATGAAGACATTTTTGGGATCCGCTATCAAAATTGAATTTTATATATAATGAAATGTTTTATATTTTCCAATGGATTCCAAACACGTGATTCATTTATAAGTTTTCATTGAAGAAATTTCCCTTAAGGAAATAATGATCTGATGATCTTCACTGGGAATACAAAATGTGTCTTACAAAAGATTAAAATTGGTTTCTCGAACATTTAAAAAAAAAGGTATTATTTCGGTTATTTAATCCTCGTAATATAATTGTATTTCGATTATAATAAGGCTTTATTTATTACAATTAACACGAAATAATAATAACATTAATTTGTAATTCCAGCATGAATTTGAAAATTAAATTCCCCCAAACTATTTTGACTCACAAAAATATATATAATCTTTGGACTCATTATAGAAAATAAAATTGAAAGTATTTATACCGAAGGAGGAATGGAAGAGGAGGGAGATGGCAAAGAAACATGACATTCTCTCGTCGTCTCTTTCTCCATTTTGTTTCCTTTTCTCCCCTATTATTTCCTTTCAGGCCTCCACAGAATCATTTTGCTAATTATAGGGAGTCCTTACATCCCTCCGCATTACCAACCCCCTCTCCACCAATTTCCTTTCTTTCTCCAGAGATAACTGAGCTGGATTACCCCGAGCCGATTGGCATAGTTTTTACTTCCCACAGACTGGACGACAGAGTTTTCTCCTACCCAAATCCCTGCGGTGTGATTATTGCTTCCCAAATGAAATTAAAAAAAAATAATAAGTCCCCTATGTTCTCAATGCAAGAGGAAGGCTGCAATAAATGATTAAACGGAAAGCACTTATCAATCCCTCACGTGAGAAAATATTCCAAGCTCTGGTGCAATGAAAATTCGAAGAGGTGAGGCCGACAAGAGTTACTTTTGATATTGGCAGGATGATCTTCATCTCATAAATTTGACTCTCGACATTTAATGGCTGTTAAGTAATACGTTCCCGAGTTTCCTTTTACGGCAGTCATTATTAAGTGGTTCAAAAATCATGAGCGACGAGGACTTTAATATTCATTTCTGAAAATTTGTTTCCATTAGACGCTTTTCTGCGTGGAGCTCCCTCCCAAGAGCTCCTCTTTAATTCATCCTTCCTTTCCCTCTTCAACTTGTCACGTTCTCTTCTATTTTATACTTGCATGCCAAAAAATTCGTAATGTGTTGTCGCGAAACTTGGTTTGATACATAATCATTCAATGTTTGAGATATTTACTCAGGCAAACAAATGAGGAAGAGTAACAAAGTTTGATAGTTTTATGTGTATTTTTTCGAGTAGACTCATGTATTAAAACAATACTGCATATTTATAAACTATCGATGTTTCTATTATTTTTTTGTTTTATTTTTATGCTGTTATCTACATATCACCCATTTTGTCATTCTTTGGCCAAGAAAATAACATGTGATATATTTCCAGAGGTTGCATTTTTTTTAAATTTGTTTGAATGAAAAATTTACCCATAGCTAACAACCCGAAATTTGGATCACGATGCAGTGAATTTATTTATATGATACGATATTTGTTAACCTATTTCAACATTTTACGATATAAACCCGTAAAATACGCATAACATAGAAGAATCACAATAAATTGAGGTGACTTGCCTTGACTGCGGCAAATTTGCAATCGCTTTTTCTAGACATCCAAGCGATTCTATATCCTCAGTAAAAGCAGTGATCAAAGTTATTGTTTTTATTGAAGGGTGGTAAAGAGCTATGGTCGCAGAAACGAGATTCCATGCAAAATATATGAAATAGAGAAAAATATGTTGGATTTTTTAATAATCCTGCAGGAAAATTCAATTAATTTTAATGGGATAAACTAGTGAATGTGCAGATAAAACTTTAATTACTTTGACAGTAATAATTCGGGCTGCAGTTAGTAATAATCCAATATGCAAGATAGCAATTCCACACTAACACTTTACTTCTCTTTTTACACTGTATGAAGTAGCTGTCATTTTCTTGCTATTTTTTTTTATTCAGTTGCCCATGCACCCAGCACTATGCCAGTTACGGTGGTGCAACATAACACAGTACGAAACGCACACGTCCATGCCCTCGTTGGAGAATGAAAAACCACATAGCCGGGATTCGAACCCGGGACCTCCGGATTGACAGATGAGGAAGTTACCCCGCCACCAACAGAGGCCAACCATAAACGACAAATTTATTAAATCGAATATTGAATATTTCCTGCAAGCAGGTTATGATCTAAATTCATTGGTCTGTCAGCATAATAAATTGATTATAAATAATGTCCAATGAAATTTTGACGTAGCTTCAATATATTCGATACTTCAAAAATATTCCACGGGCAAGCATATTGGAGAAATTAAGCTCTTTTAAGTACATATATCATTTTAATGGAGTGGCTCGTATAAAATGTATAGTTTCCAATTTATTTCTTCAATTTGTAAATATATTGTCATCTGCTTCAGCGACTTTCCATCAGCCCCATGGTAATGAAATTAAACGTTAACCATTTTCTCCTGAGCGACCTTACTTTCAGTGGGACCGGTTAATTTTACCGTTTCTCGCGGCCAGTTCTACCTCTGCCTGAGTTATTTTCACGAAAGACCCTGGCACGTTCCCCCCGACAGGACGCTCGCGATAAAGAGAAAGAAGTGATTTTCAGGAAGCGAGAGAATTTCGTGGTCCTTCTCCCTTAACAGTCACGGACCCTCGGGTCCCTCCTCCACTCTTGCAACAATTAATCATCGTTTAAAACTTGTGGCTTTCGGCATGGCGTGAAATTCCCTGCGATGTTGATGGACGATGCATTTTAGGGGCGCGAGGACATACGTGTGGTCATTAAGCCTCGAATATCCATTCTTTCCTTTCCCGCGGTTGGGTTAAAAATTCCCTCTTACCCGGTCCCAGAGGAGGCGGCTATGTTTTTCCATTTGGGTACAAACTCGCCAGTAACCTCTTACGTGATACATATATAAGCAAGGTAATGAACCACAGGATCAAAATAGTATGTACGACAAAGAATATTTTCATCCCATAGCTTCCAAATTGGTGTTACTGGGAATATGACACTATGTTTGTTAAAATAACGTTGATATTAGTTAATTTACTAATATGTGTAAATCAAATGATAGTTATCGACAAAAATGGTGAAATTCAGGTACACTTGTTATTGAAGGTTCAAAGATAGACCCGATAAAATAATTCTGATATTCAGAAAATATAATGAAACAGAAAAAACATGTATGATGTTAACAGAAGAATAAACTTAGCAAATAAAGTTATTCAGGAAAAAAACCTGCTTACAAATACCCGCATTTCTATTAACAAGAAGTATTTTTTATACAATTAATTAGTCTACTAAGCTATGGTCGAAGAAGAGGGAGCAAGGAAAAAATCAAACTCTGGCAGACGAATGTTTTATAAGAATACAAGACGGTGAAAACAATACGGTGTTTGTGGCCGTCAAATTAGAAGTAAATATTTAAAACTAAAGTTCATAACCAGTGTACTAAAATATCTAGGTTCACCCTGCAACTTTTAATAATTTCTAAAAACCATACATTTTAATTTCCAACAGGAGGTATTTAATTGTCAACAGGAGTTTTGAAGAAAAGATTAGTAAAAACCCTAATATGGAGCTTAGCACTATATGGATCCGAAACCTGGTCCATGAGGAAGGAGGATGAGCATAGATTGGATTCTTTTGAAATGTAGGTTTGGTGACCGATGGAGAAGGTGAAGTGGACAGAGGAAAACAAATGAAGAAGTTTTGAGAATGGTAGGGGAGAAGAGGCGTTTGCTGCGAGAAATCCAAAAAAGACAGGAAAGGTGGATGGAAGGGATACTCAGAGGTAATGGGTTGTTAATGGTTGTAATAGAGGGTAGAATGTTTGGTTAGCAGGGTAGGGGTAGGAAGAGAATTGGGATTTAGAACAGAATGATAGGAGGTTGAAAGTATGCAGATTTGAAGAGGGATTAAAGTTATATGCTAATGCTCATTAAAAATCTACCTTAACCGATAGATTACCCATCATATAACAGGAGGTACAATTTTATCTTATTACGTTCAATATTTTGTTAATAACACTTTGAGTAAATGAACTATGTTGCTTCCAAATGAATTTTAATTGTGTACGACCATGGTTTCGTATCTAGGCTACATTATCACCACCTGGTGATGTAGCCTTGATACGAAACCATTGTCGTGTTCAATAAAATTCATGTGGAAACTGCATATTTAGTTCATTTACCCAGTGTAGTGCACGATCTAATTAAGCATACGACAATGTAAATATATGCATAACTGACATAGAGATACTACGTTCACATGGCATTGCTGGTGTTTGTTCTTCAGTCCCGAAGTTCCATTCAATTAGGTCAAATGAAAATGAATGTGGTCGTATCAGAGTGAGGACTGTGAGCGTTGTAGCGTTATCCATCGGAACAATACGGGAACGAATGTCGAATAAGTCGCTAGTGGGAGACTCTGTATGGGAACAGCAGGAGAATTAAAGTCAATAAATCAATTATAGCATTCTCCCTCTCTCTCTCTCTATAACTGTCATAGCTCCCATATTTCCTTATGCATGTTAATATTCTAAATATTATTCTTCTTCCCACTTTTCTCGCTCCACTTTTCCTTTGAACAGTTTTCTTTGAATCCATGTTCCTTCGCAGTATTTGCTTCGACCATTGCTTTCCACTTCATCATCACCTATCCATTTTATATTCATCAGCATTTCAAAATTTTGTAAAAAAAAACTTTATACTTTCTTTTCAATTGTTCATGTCTTGCGACTGAATGAACTAATTCCAAAACAAAACAATTTGAAAATCTCTTTCTCAACTAAATAATTAATTATTTTGCTGTTATCAATCTGTCACCTATTCAAATGGTCTATTTTCCTTTGATATTCTACTTCTTATTTTTTCTGTGAAATTTCCATTCCATGTAACCAAACAATTCGATTATTTAAAGTAAATATGGTGTTACATTTTTTAAATAATAAGTTAAACTATTAAAGAGACATCAAGAAGCGTTGAAAAAAATTTTGGGTAAAAAATATTTGACAGTAAAAGTAAGATATTGGAAATATAGTTTATCAATTATAAATGTGTATAGAAAAGTTAGTTAACAGGGTAAAAGGATTTTCGCTATAAAGAGAGAAGGAATTAAATTATTATAAGCAGTAGAATGGGACGAAGAAAGAACATATTGTTTAATCATAATATCAATAATTTCCGATAAGGGAAAAATATGATGACGAGAGCATTCAAAATTACAGAAAAATATGGATAGGGCTGAAAATAGAAAATGAAAAGGGATTGTTTTGATTAAGAATTGCATTTAAACATATTGCGAGGGAAATAAGACATCAGGAAGCGATTGAAAAATATTTGGAGCGACTCAGTGGTAGATAAATTTTTAAAATGCCCAGGCATAGGAAGGAAAGAGTGGTGGAAGTCCCAGATATGGCTCGCTTTAATGTCACAAATTATTATGCATTTGTAAGAGGACCCAGGACTCATAAGTCATCCAATCAAATGGTGCCCCGCCTTCTGCTGCAGGTCCGAGGACGTCTAATGTTATAAATGCAGTCGCGTGAGGTACCTCGTCAACACGAAGGACATGCTTATTTCCTTTGTAGTCTCGCCATTTTGGTTTGTGCTGTTCCGTTTTATTCCGGATATCCCACGAGGAAGGACGTACGAGTGAGTGCGTGTGTGTGCTTGCGAGTGTGTGAGAGACGGTAGGGGAAGGTAAGGACGTATTAATCTTCCACGAAAATCCGCCTTTCAAGTGTCGCCTCCTGCATCCTCCAGGGAGATGAAGGTCCTCGCCCCCGGACACCTCCCGTAACAAAGTGATTAATTACGATAATAGATAAAGGACCCCCAGATCTTCGCCTTCCTCCGTCGAAGTCTTCTTAACCTTCCTCGGGAAGTTCCCTCAGAAACCTCGGTATTCCTCCGTCAGGACATTTTTTCCAAGGGATCTATTCACAATTTTCTAGCTCAGGAAAAATCAAGTAATCCTCTTGAGCGCGTTGGTTTTTTTTCTTCCTTCTGAGATGACCAAATCCAAAAAAATTACCGACACCAGAGTCCGAATCCAGGCCCAAACTTAACTAATCATCACAGTTAAGGAATAACTTGAAAACCGTCCTGTCTCGTTCGTATGCTGTGTTAAACTAATATGAATTACTTATTTAAATAGTAAGCTATAATTCTATACGCGGTAAAAATAGTATTTATGAGTATTTTAAAATCAAGAACTACTTATATACATGAACATATCTACATATATGTGTTCATCGGATAATGACTTCTGCCAGTTGCAGCTGAGGAAGATATATTTATATATCAAAGTCATTCTTAAGCACACTAGAATTTAACTGTAAGCATATTCCCCATTATTTAGAAAGAATTGTCATATTCAACCAAAATTTACGAAAGGAACAAGAACATTGCTCCGTTCCAGGGACAATAAACTACCATCTCTCAACCACTTTCTGTTTATATGCATGCATAACAAAGACATTGGACTTCCTCTTCCTTCCTCCAGATCTATTCCTGAGCAAAAATGTCCTTCAGGATAAATCTTAATAAGAAGCCTGCTTAGCTTGCATATTCTAGTAGTAAAAGTTCACATGTATATTGACAAGGTAAAATGTTATGTTGGCTGGAGGAAGTGGCGTACATGGCGACTGCCTGCGCTTAATCTCCGGATGCGTGACGAATCTCACCCTTTACTCGGAAGCGTATGAAGCACATATTCCATTCATGCCTATTTCGGTTCTACGTGACCGAATGTATTTTGAAATATTCAGCGACGTCATTCCCTTGTGGTGGTTTGGGTTATTAATAGAACTACTTCATGCACTTCCCCTTGAAAGTTTCCCTCCACTCCAACCGTATTTACTACGGGATACCTAGCTATTCGGTAGAAAAATCAGGCTTTTATCTCTTATCTCTTCCCACGCGATCGATAAAGTACTCCAGAGATTAGTACTTTTATTCCTCTGGGACTTCAGTTTTATTACGATTCATCCATTTTTCCGAAAATATCATTCTGAGAGCAGTTATTGATTTTATTAAAATAATGACCGGTAATGACCGATAATGCAATATTGTTATCTAGTAGTAAATAGATGTATATTTGGGGAGCATCGACATCATAGGTCATTTTGCAAATACTGTTATCTAACGCAGTTCATAATTTAATATACCACCTTTTTTAAAGTCTCTTAAATGCTTACCTCATTATTCGAATTGGAGATAAAGACATCCTCAGTCATCTTCAGAAATAAATAAAACCAAATAAGTTGTAACCCTGGGTCACGTAATATCGTCTTTATGAGGAAAAACAATTTTTTTCTCGTCATTATGTACCGTTTCGACAAAACAACGCCAAATAAACCCAGTTCATTATTCGAACATTGGGTTTCAATTATGTTTCATTCCTCTCAAATAAAGTTTCCATTTACCCCAAGGTGGCGTAAATATGTTTTAAATTGCACTTGACAGACCACCTTACCAAGGGCTAAAATCGAAAATTCTAATGTTTCATTTAGGAGTGCCTCTTAATCAGCCCATTTTTGCTCGTGAACAGTTTTTATGTCGCTTTGTCGCAATCTAAACATTAAGTAATTTATCAATCCACGAAATGAGCTGGTAAAAATCACGCCAGACGAAACGATTTTTTGCAAATATTTGGCTTTTAAAAATTCATGTCCGGTTCATGATTGAACAAGGCTTTCGTTCTAATTTTGCAATTATTAATTCATTGATACCTACAAAAATCTATAGTATAAATAAATTATTTATTCAGTCTAAATTAAGTGCCGTCATGCTTCATTACTCATTCACTAATTTTCTTATATTTATTGTGATTTTGCATTATGAGGCCCTGTTGTGCCTCAGTGGGTGGTGTGCTTGGCTACTGAATAGTGGACCAGGGTTTAAGTCCCAGTGACGTTTCTAGACACATCCAGCTAAGCCCAAGCTGAGTGATTTTCGTATCATACACATAGTTATGTGTATGAAAAAATTGTATATTCATACATAATCATTAACCTTAATAATAGTAATTGAATGCGGTGCCTCTGTCTCCCTTTTGAACTTGGAATTAAGCATTACTTTTTTAATTTTGTTAATCTGTAACTACATTATTACCCCGAAAGGCAGATTATGTAATACAAGAATTAATATCTGAGTAATAGAATCGATTGGATCAAAATTATAGCAGTTCCTTTATGGGTGTTTGCAGATTTTATCTGTAATATATATATATATCACAGACATTATATTTGTAAATACAGAAATCAATACCAATATATAGAACTCTTTGAATAACTGGGATTACTGAATTGATTTGAATGAATTATCTTTCCCTAAAATATTTATTAAATTATCAAGCTACAAGTTGGTACTTGTGTAGGTGGTATCTTATACACACATATTTTCTCTGCTCCGTAAAAAATAAACATAAAAAACTTTCAACCACAAAAATATCGTAATACTCATCAATATTCCTTTATTACTACATATGCTTAAAATAATTAAATATTAGGTGAAACAGAAGTAATAAAACAAATACATATTAGTACACCTACAGTGTACAAACCTACAGTGCATTTCATAGATATTTAAACACATTTTCATAAAAATAAACACAAATATGAATTTATCAACGCTACTTGTAGTCTATACCCGTTTTTTTATGTGTCCTAGCTATTTTAACAGTGGAACCGTTGCAGAAATGTAATATCCATTGGCTCGTACATTTGACACAGTCTCGCTGTTGACATGAAGAGGAGAGAATACAGAGGAGAATTCGTGATGGTGAGAATATACGTCGTAGAGGAAGGAATGAAGACCGGAGAGCAGGCGTACGCTTCTCACGCGCCCAAACCAGTCACGTATCGAAAACGCGTTAAAATTTCTGGCCTCAAGGAGACGTGTTAGTATGTGCGATTTTTTAACCCCTTCCAATATGAGGGGAAAACAATTTCAATATGCTTTCCATTCAATCAAGACTCTGTGCTTGTAAACGGCGAGTGAAGCTCTGTTTTTTGCACTTTCCTAAACCCTCATCTTTGAATGTTCAAAAGCGGACTGAGTTCCATCACGATTTAAAATCTAGCATTGATGCCAATTAGAACCGTCTATTGAGTACCGGGAGTCACAACAACTGCGATTTTATTATGTTGCATTGGACAAGTTCTGTATTCCATAAATAATTGTGGTCATACTTAAATAAAGCATAAAGGACTTGGTGGCCATACTAAGGCTGTGGTGCTATGCAGTGATGGAGTGAGAATTCTAAAAGAAGACAGTGCAAGTTTCGTGTATTATTTTGCTTCGAATGACATGTTTGCACTCAGCCTCCAAATAAGCCAAATTTACATCGTAGGCCTATGTTTTATCGGCAAACATTAAACAGATAAAATTTGAGTTGCTTGGGGGACATAATTAAACACGGATAGCATGTGGAGAAAAGAGGATGAGATTTCGGAATATAAAACATCAATCAATATCATCAAGCCGTGTCAATACTATTATCACTGAATCGTGGAAAATGACCTCCACTCAATATCACAAAATGCTTGGTCTCATGTTCTTGGCATTATTTGATTTATTTCTTCCATTTTTCCATTCAACACGCTAAGTAATGGCAAATAAGTTTCCTTATTTTCAGCCTTTCTATTTGACCCAAGGACTTCCATTTCGTTCTCCTTGTTAAATCTCCTCTTCAATTTTGAATTCCTTTATTATTATCCAATTATGAGTGGTATGAGAAGCATCTGAGAGGAATATGAAATATCCAACATTACGATACGACTAGGATACATAGCCGTAAATACTGATTAGTATTTTTTTCCATCAAAAAGGAGACAATAAAATATTAGAAACCACTCATGTTAAATAGTCCATCATTCTCAACTGAATGGTGGATCATATTGAGAACCAACAAATATGACGGAAAATTGTTCAACTTCTAGTGGCGACGGTTCTTTCCTGGGCAATATCGAGGCACTCACTATTTTTTTCAGTTTCTCTTCGCACTCTGCCTTCCCACATCCATCTTATTTTAATCGCACGCCCAGCTTCCTTCCCCCCTCGTGATGTGATTCTCGACGTAACTGTTCTTCCTTCCCATAAACTCCATTAGTCGAGATGGAAGAAGAAATAAGTAGGGAGGCATTACTCTACGGAATCCGCACGTGTCTTTTTGAAGGCGGATTCCATTCTTTGACCTTGCGAATGCCCTCCATTCTTTCTCGTCATTTTTCCTCTCATTCCTCTTCGCTGCTTAACCTACATGCCTCCCACGACCGTCACTGAAAAGTGGCGTCAGTGTGGGATGAATGGCTGACGCTGATGTATGGAGCCATTGGATGCAGCTTCCCTCGTTGAATCCGTTTAGGCAGATACTAATTCATCGGCTCTGGTTCTTCGAAAATAAGATTAATTATCCATAAATATTTATTCATGTTCATTTATAATTTAGTTCTTGACAATAACCGAAAATGGTTAGTTACCCGTGTTACCCAACACATTTAAAAAATTTAAGTTAGGGATATACTTTGGCCGAATATATATTTTGACGAAGATTAGCCTAAACTTCGGCAATGGGAATCCTGATGTCAATTTTAAGAATTTGACATAGGAATTCCCATCATAATGAGCCCCATGGAACTTCATCAAAGCATAAATTCGGCCCATGTTTATCCCAAACTTAAAAATTTTTAAGCGGGTACCCAAAATGCGTTATTAAAAGGAGCCAAAAGTTTGCTCGGTTAACACCTGCACATCAGAGCTGTCTTCTGTTAGAAAAAGGCACACTCTCAAGAAACTCACTCTTCAACACAACAAAAATAATATTTCTTAAAAGTATGAATCACTGATCTGTAAGTATATATTGCTTTTGTCTATTTTGAGGAAATCAAATTATGGAAAAAATAGTAATTAGAGAAAATCTCTTGCCTTTTGCTTAATCCTTCGAAACTATTTTTTCTGCATATCTTTTCAGTCACGCTGCCAGGCTACTTTTTTCCATTTTACCTGCGAAACTTCTTACTTAACCTTGTTTTATATTAAAGAATAAGAGATATGATGAACTCAGTAATTTCAATTGAGTGATAAAGGGTTTCCGCTATGCTAGGTGAATGGTGATCAAAAAGTTCTCAAAGATTTTCACTCCATTGTTCTTCTCAAGTCTTCATTGCATCCTTCATTGCCAGAAAACACAAAAAATGGTTGAACGATTATAAAAAAGGATCATCTGATTCATCCATTTCCCTTTGGTTATTACGAGAGATTGATAATAAGGAAGGAGCAGAATAAGTGGTCCTTATCCAATTACACTAATTTCAGTGATCGTGAGGAAAGTGTCCATTCGGAAAGATCTGTTCTTCACAAGTTGCGTTAATGGGGAAATATGATGAAACAAAAGTATTCGTTAAGCCTCCAGACACCCCGTCAGAAATCGGAAATCGATGCGATTCCCCGAGAGAGTGAGAGGTTTCCTGAAAAGTCTTTGAGAGTTTCATTTAGCCTTGCAGACTTCATTCCTGGCGATGGGCAAAAAAGCATTGACAGGTAATCTACATCGAACTTTAGCTTGCCAAACGCGCAAATTTCATGCCAGTTTTTTTGTCCCGATAGGAACCGAATCATCCCACAGGACTGCGTTTTATTGCCGATTCCGCGAGGGATTTCTTTTTTTGTCTCTCTTGTTTTCTCGGGGCATCGCCGCGAAGGAATCATCCGAGGACGAGAGCGTGCGACTTGAGTGGAAGCTTGCAGCACTGTCTCAAGGCCGTCCGAGAATGATGACTACCTAGTCTCTCCCGCCCCCCCCCCCCCCCCCCCCCCCCCCCCCCCCCCCCCCCCCCCCCCCCCCCCCCCCCCCCCCCCCCCCC
>WURS02107996.1:0-23227 GCA_011762765.2 Rhinocypha anisoptera | reverse complement strand
AGTCATGCTTCGCTGCACTGCTCATTCTTGGCTCAGCAGCCATCTGCAATGTAGGTGCCAATTGTTGATCCTGCCAAGTGCGAGATTCATTCAGTAATTCAGTTTTTGCACACAAAAGGGATTCCACCCGTGGATATCCATCGCCAGTTGACCCAAGTTTATGGCGACATGTCTGTTCAATATGTCCGAAAATGGTGCAGGGAGTTTAGTGAAGGTCGGAAGGAGATCCACAATGAAGAACAGAGTGGAAGACCTTTAGTTTCGGAGGCTTTTATCGTGATGTTACAACGCGAAATTCTTCAAAACCGGAGGATCACCAGCCGTGAACTTGTTGATCGGAATCCTGGGAGTTCTTATGGTATAGTTGAAAGAGCTTTGACTGAAAAATTGGCGTATCACAAGTGTTGCGCTCGATGGGTACCGCATATGCTGACAGGAGAACACAAGGAGAAATGCCTTGACTGTGCTCGCCAGTTTCTTCAAAAATGTCAAGACGATAAGGAAGGATTGTTGAACTCCATTGTTATGTGAGATGAAACGTGGGTGTTTCATTTCACCCCGGAAACAAAAGAAAAGTCCAAACAAAGGTGTCACTCAGGGTCACCAGTGGCAAAGAAGTTCAAACAAACTCATTCTCCTGGCAAAGTCATGGCCACCATGTTTTGGGATCGTAAGGGGATACTGCTGATAGATTTCATGGTATCTGGGACTCAACTCAGACCTTTATTGTGAAACACTAACTGTCTGAGATGGGTCAGACTCAGGCGAGCTATCCAGAACCACCGGAGAGGATGACTGACACAAGGTGCAACGCTGCTTCACGATAATGCCCGACCACACGTCTCCTGCCAAGCCCATGAACTTTTGAAAAAATTAGAGTGGACTGTCATGCCCCGCCCACCTTACAGTCCGGACCTCGTGCCTAGTGATTATCACTTGTTCCCCAAGTTAAAGGCCAACGCTTCCGAAGCAGCAATGAAGTCAAAGAAGAGGTGAAACGCTTCCTCAACAAGTTGGTGGTGGAGTTCTACGACATGGGGATACATAAATTGGAGCACCGTCTACAAAAATGCATATAAAAAGATGGTGATTATATAGAAAAATAGAGCAAAGTTTCTTCTTTCCAACGATGTAAATTTTTATGAGAATAAACAATGTTGTCTATCTGTAAAAATGAAGGGAACCTTACTTTTGGATCAACCCTCGTATATAGGGCAAATTATCAGAGATGTTGGAAAGAAGACCTACCTAGGGGTAAGATAGGAAAGGATGGAGAGCTGCTGTCACCAATCTTAGGATTGAAGTACTGATGATGACAATGATGATGTTATATAAATTTATGTACATGCTCACATATCTTATTTTTCTCCAAGTATAAGACGAAGCATGCATTGTTGATTTGTTCCAGAATTCTGCATTACACTTAGCTACAATGGAAAACAAGGCAAAATCAATAACATTATTGCTCTGCATGCAGTGCAAGCTACTGAAAAACAGACAAGGTCTGGGTGCCATTGATTATGCAATGTATTACAAGTTCCCTGAGGCTGCTCTAGCAATGGTAACTCATGAAGCTAGGTAAGAATGTAAGCATTTGAAAGTTTAGCACTCTTTGTTTTTCATAAGATGGAAGTCATTATTAATTTTTATTTTCATCAATGCAAGCATTGAAATCCTTCTTTGAACTTTTCTTTGAACTTGAAACTTTTCTTAATATTTATAACAATTTTCTAGATGTATTTCAGAAGATATAGTAATGTAATGATGGAGTAATAGTAATCAGTGCCAATGTTTTGAGGAACACAATGTTTGCTTGGTTCAGTTCTGAGAGTAAAATATAAATGCAATAAGATTAAAATATTCATAAAAAGATAAATATTATCTTCTCATTCAACAATGTTTCCAACTGAGAGAAATCCTCTCTCAGCAGATTTTAACCCTTTGCAATAACATCCAGACAAGTCAAAATAACCAAGTAACATGGGTCTTTAGATTGACATCCTCACTGGAAACTGTCCAGCCTAGGTTATTCAAAAATTATTTACAATATACATACTTTGCAGCCTAATTTGACAGTAGCATTTGTAGAAAAGGATATGTAACTCTGTACATCTTAACTACTATTTTTTTAATATTCAGAATCACTAAATATGTGTTTCACTGGGTATCATGCAAATGGGTCATTCCACGTCAAGTGGTATGGTGGTCCCTGCTTGTTCATTAGAGATTTCATTGAAATTATGGGTGAACTGTCATTCAAATCTCCAATGAACATGGCAAAGTTTTACATTAGCCAATGCAATACTTGCTGAAATACAGTAATTCGTTTGTCCCCATACCACAGCCTTCTGCAGTATATGAGGTTTTGGCAACATTCACACTCATTATCTCGGGCAATATTCTGTCAAGAAAAACAAAAATTGACCCTATTACCCAAATTTTTGTGCTCTTTTCAAAGCAATAAAAATAATCTAATCAAGACATTTCCATATGGAAAATTTGGAGTAAAAACAGTCGAAAAATTGTGGATTGAAAAAATATTTAAAAGTTTGCCTTTTTATATCTGGCTGGAAGTAAAACAGTGATAAACATGAAACTCTGTGCCTAGTAACTTATCAATAAAAGATTTTTTAATATAAAGTTTCATTCTCCTAATGATTTTATTCGTTCACAGATTGAGTGTAAAGTCCATGATTTTTGTAAAAATGTCAAAAATAGGGTATTTTCAACTCAAATCCACAATAAAAGACCGACTGGAAACTCTTTTCAGTCATTTTCATTAAAAATATCATGTTTCAAACCACCTAAATAAGTAGACTTGATTTTTCATTTCACACCTATAGGACTCTAGAAATGGGATAAAGTTGAGGATGTTGCTGTGGAAATGTCACATACATTCTATTATTTTTTTGTCTTGTTTTTTTTAAGTACACAGACATTTTTAGTATATATAATGCATTGGTCCATGGTGGCATAGGCAGTACCAGTTCAGGAATTTGAATCAGTGCCATAGGAATATTGCCCAATAACCATGTAATAACCCTATATGCCCAATAATCATGTAACCTATAGCCTATTTCATTGAAATCTATGATGGTCAAGCAGGGCACTTCTCTGAAATCAGACCACTTAACGTAGAATGACCCAAATGCAATGTGTATACCACAAAACAGTTTCAATAAAAATTTTTGTCCAGGTGAATGTCTTTCATGTAACATTTTGAAAAACCTGGAAATATTTAAGCATTATGGAACAAAATGTTTAATGCATTGATCTTTGTTGTTGTTAGAAATGGAGACGTTTCACCCATTGTGCTACAGGTATCTTCAGGCCTCACTTCAGTCTGACCTGAAGATGCCCATAGCACAATGGGTGAAACGTCACCATTAATAACCCAATGTGGTGAAATTCTGAAAGCCAAGTTAGCAGTTTTAGGCACTGTGAAAACCATCATCAAAATACTTATAATGTTTTGTCTATTTATTGATCAAAAATATTGTCACCATATGAAGAGGTGAAGAGATTTTGGCCCAGTCATCAGAAAAATATCCTTCAGTTGTTATGACTTTAATTGCTTATATGCCCCATGTTTATGGAGCAGTCTTGGACAAAGGGATTATCAAAGCCAATTGCAAGAAGGACTCAAAGGAATTCTATGTGAGTAAAGTTTTTATTTTCTTTTTACCTTGTACTGTGAAAGTTTTTCATAGAAAAACATATATGCATTGCATTTTTAAAAACTGTTCCACAGAGAGTCAACTCTCTGAGGATCAGTTTTTGAATGGCCATCAATTGATTACTTTTTCAAAACAACCCTTGATTTGATGCTCCATATAATTTTACCAACCAAATATAAAGAATTACCTTGGTTCACCACAGTGACTTGATACATTAAGGAAAAATTCACTTTCCCCACCCTTCAAATGGAAAATATGGCAGCTGTGGATGAATCAATGAACTGTGGAGCCTGGTGAAAGTAAAGAATTTAAAGAAAAATAAGCTTTCTTAGCTCCTGCTGCTGTACATATCATTTTAAATTCATCATTCTTAATAGCTTTTGCAAGTTGCCAGATTTCTTGCGATGAGAGCTAACAGATTTACAGCATGGTGATAGACATTTAGTCATGAAAGAGGAGGTTAACTCTCATAAAAAGGCTTTATCTCTGGACAATTCAAGGATTGATTAACATATTAATTTAATGGTAAAAAATTTGTGAATTCAAGACTTCTGTCTGAAGGAAAATTTCCATTCCAAAATAAAAAAGTAGAAAGTATTTGTGCAGGTGACAGCAAAGATTCCATCCAGCCTGTAACAAAACATGTATTGAATAAATGGACAAAGACTACAGTTGGTATATGGTCACATTGAAGACTTTTAAAATAACCTTAACACCAAAACTCTGACTGGAGTACAGATTCCTCATTAATGCTCTAAATGGATATACCTCCTTGGGGTGTATACCATTGTTTGTGTTAATATTGAGCATGGTGGACAAACTGGAAATAATAAAGAAAAAAGGCAATGCCCAATATTAGAGAATGTGTTCTCCTCTTATGATTTCTTACAGCAAACTTCAACTTTCATGAAGTAATTGAGCCAATATATTGGTAAAAATAAATATGGCCAAATAACTTTACTAAAATTAAAATAATAATTTTTTTCTTACTTCATAACTAATATCATTTCAATTATTAAAGAATATTATAAGCAAGTAGTCAATTCTGCAAGTTTTATTTTTTTTATGGCCCAGAATAAATAAAGGGACCCAGATCAAATAATTTGGTTCCTAAGCTGAAACTTGTTTTCACCTAGGTATATAGTTTCCTAGTTCAGCAGTCTTTAGTTCTAAACTTCCATATTGATCACACCTTAGGTGAAAGATAAGTTAAATTTATGGGCTTATATTCTTCGTATTCTAAAATGTTACTTTTTTTGAGTTGTGGTTTCATGAATGAACAAATTTTTCTTTACACCCATAAGGTTTTAATAGACATTATAATTTCCAGCTTTATTTCATGAATCTTATATAACCATTACATGAAACAGAAAATAAGCACTTTTTAACTGAATTGACTAGTATGTAGTTTGAATTTATTTCATGGTTCATTGTTTTATCATAATGTTTATACTTGAAATGGATAAAATATTCCAAATAGTTTATATAACAACCTAAATTCAATACTACTTTTGTATTTTTTTATGTTAAAACCAATAATATCTTTCTGTGTGATTTTTCTTGATAAGGAATAGTAATTTGGATAGGAATTGTCATTGGTGGACAGCCATCCAATCTGTCCAACCAATTAAAGACTTTGAACTATTCATTTTGACAATTTATTCTAGTACACCAATTTAAATGTATGACATGATAACTAAATCAGATTCTTATTCAATGTGGATTACCTGATATTTGAAATTACAGATTCAATACAAATTCAAGTGCCTCCAAAGTATTAACAACAGTATTCCAATGGATGAAGAGGATGGAAACATGGAAAATAACAAGCCTTTGCCACTTCCTGCTTTAAATGTAAGTTCATTGTAATATCCTATTGTTTTTATTTGACATTTGTCATTTCTAAGAGTATGTCCTATCAATTCTCCTCTCCCATATGTTTAATGGTTTCCAATAACTACCTTCTTCCTTTCACTTTATTATCGACCTCTTCATTACTTATTTTATCTTTCCAAGATATTCTTTCTCCTCTTCACCAGCACCACATTTCAAAGGCCTCTATATATTCTCCGCTTTCCTCTTTTATTAATGGTTCATGTTTCTCATCCATACATGTGTGATACATCAGATATGATGCTTTTTATTGATATCTTTTTAGTTTCAATGTCCATGTACTTAGATTTTAGCAACTGTTTGTTTCTAATGGAAGGCAAATTTTGTTTGAGCTAGTCGGCTTTTTATATCTGTTACACTTTTTGGGTTCACTTTGATTTTGCTTCCCAAATACATATATCTTTTTTCTTATAACAGCAGAGTTCAATCAAAGACTCTGACCAAAATGCCTCAGGACTTCATTCATAAAAAAATGTATAGCAGATAAATATACAAGAGGTTGAATTTCTTCAAAATAAGATCCTTCATCAATATTAAATTTCCAGTTCTTCTGCATCATTCGGCGTGTCTCCTGGAATTCTGAAGCCAGAAACCCTTTTAGGCATTAAGTTGAAGTCACTTGTCACTCTGTTACCTCCATCTTATAAAGGTGTCCTTTCAAGATGTGTTTCATCCGAGAGAAGAAAAAAAATTCAGAGGGGGCAATTTCTAGATTGTGGGGAGGATGAGGAAGCATTGTGATGAGAAGCTGTACTTCAACAGAAACTCCCGTACTTATATCGACATGTGACTCAGTGCATTGTTCTGTAGGAGAACCCTGGTGTTTGCCCTTCCAACAAGAAGGACCTCAACTGCTTTTGCACTAAATCATCTGACACACTGGTATGTACACTAGATTTTCATAAATTAAACTCTTCCACTGTTATTCTAACACTAAGACATTAATCAAAGACAAAAATTTCATTCACTTTCACCGCATTTTCCTAATTTCAGCTTGTTGATGAACATTCTACATGCTGAAAGATTTCATGTTTTCCCAACTCATGATTCTAATGAAGTCTTCTCGGGTTTTCCACCAGTTCATGGTTTCAGCAGTTGAAATTTCAATGGTTGACACCACCATCATCCTCAGAGTTTTGATGACAGGTCCTCTTTTTCTCCATCTGATTTGGATTAGGGTCACTTCTGATTGGCTAACACTGACATTCTCCTTCTCTTTGCTGTCTTTATTTTCTGGAGCATGGGTTTTTTTCAATTGGCTAAGTGCATCCTCCATCTTTGATGATGTTTTTGTCTACAGGACATTTCTAGTGACTCCTTTGTCAGATGGTCCCAGTAGCCATTTACTCTGGTATTAGTTTAGTAATGGGTGAGGCTGTGCTCTGCATTATGAGAGATTTCTCAGGATAGCTGCATTTAATGCTCCTTGATATATTTCTGTTGAACTGAATGAATTTTTCTGATGAATACTTCTCTACACTCGCATAGAATGTGATAACTCTTGGTATTCTGAGTTCTGGGTGCCTTCTTAATTTCTCAGGTGGTTTGATCATCACTATTTTGTTTTACAACATAATTCATGCCACTTTTTTTCAGGGCATACAAGGAATTTACTGAATGGTAATGGGTTTCACTTTAGAGTATTTTAAAGATCATATGCTGCTTGCTGATGTACAATGAACTGCTGTTGATCACCAAAAGCAAAATGTTTTCATAAATACAGCATATCTCAATTTTAGGACCTAGTTGTGATGCTACATTCTATTGTTACAAATTTTTTTTGGATTAAAGGAGCCATACTATTCCGGATTCATCATGCAAGTTAATTTCATTTCATTGCAAATGAATTTCCACAGAAAGTATACAACACACATGCATGTATGTACGTAATTCTATCCATTCCTATACATCCTTCTGACAAAGATGATTACACAGGCACCAAAAATTCCAAATGTGAAATGTGTTTCTACATTTAGAGCACACACATATATATATATATTATATACTTATTTATTTATTGCAGGCAATGGTAGCACATGGGCGAGTGGAGTTGTTATCTCATCCCTTAAGCCAGAAATATCTCCAAGTGAAATGGAATTCTTATGGAAAATATTTTCACATTGCTAATCTACTCTTTTATACAATTTTTTTGGCTATGATTACTCTTTACATTGCAAATATCCTCCCAAGATGTGTTCCAGTTAGTGGTGTACAACAAGAAATCCCCTTACCATGTAATCTGACCTCAACAGATGGTAACATATCAATGCACATTATGGTGAGTTATTTTGATTACAAATTTACTGATGATATTTATTCTGTGTAGCTTGACATTCTTTTATGCATGCAATAATGAAATGTTCCAGAAACTGAAACAATTTAATTAGTCACTTCAGTCCTTGATACAATAAATTAAAATTCATCACTGGCATTGTCCCCATATCTATTCCATTCGGATTCTTTCTGTGTAATCAAAAAAATAATACAAATTTATCATTTGTATTATTCTACCAAAAAGGAAAACAAAATTTTTGTGACACAATAATATTTTAATGAGATTTGAGACAAAAGTTTTTTCTATATTTCCAAAAACAATTGAGTCTTGAGGGAATCTCTTTATTTTGTTGTATTTACCATTACTAATCCTTATGATTATTCCTCATTGTGACACTAACTCAAAGATTTCTTGAATTTGTAACATTAAACTAGATTGTTACAAATTATTTGTATTTTTAGCAATGACATATTTTATTAACTCCCAAACCATGTACAATGCAACATTAAGTTCCTCTCAAATCCATGTTTAACAATTGTATAACATTATTATATCATTTCATTAAAAAAAATGTCCAAGTTTCCTCTACACTAACTTAAGGAATTTGTGCTGAACCCTCTCAATAGAGTTCTGGTGGTTTTTATAGGATGAGCTCTAAAATGTGGAGTTAGTTTCTAGTCAATGAGTCAAATTTCAGTCAAATGAGTCATATGTCAAATATAGTGAAATATAATAGATAAGTCAAATGAGAGTGCAAAATAGAATTTGAAGGGAGTTTAGAATGCATAAATCCTTTGTGAAGTGATAAATGAAACCCATTATTCTAATACTTTTGTTGACAATGCACTCAATTAGAATATTAAAAGGTGATTGAAGGGTGTGACAAAAGGAGTGGAGGGTGGAGAGAGTCACAAAAGTGACACCAAGATCACATAAAGGATTTGTTAAATAGTATAAATAATGTATAAACACAAAATAATGCCCCACAACCTTTGTTGGTATCAATAACATTTAACTTCTTTATAATTTCAACAACAGAAAAAGTGGTAATCATTGCAAAGAATCTTCAATATAATTGATTAAAAAATATCCCAGCAGTGAGAAAATAAACTAGTTGTTTCTCAACTAAATCATATACAAGATACCAAAATGTACCTTCACCATTGACCCTTTCCCAAGTACTCTCATTTGAGTATTCGGGTAGAATTGAACATTCAGCTTGCTCCATAAAACTGGAATTGAGAGGCTGAGGATGAATCTTATATCCTTGAGGCATGAATTTGAGCAGAAGTGGATATTGCATTGCACATCCAGGAGTTAAATACCTTGATTAAAAGTCATGATTGAGGGATTAATTATATGTTGTGTTTACTTAAAAATAAATGACTTACTTCCATAAGTAATTTATTTGTAAATTTCAAAAACTCAGTCCTTAAAGGTAAAGAGAGTTTTAATTAGTTATTCTTCTTGAGAATTCCAGAATGAATATATCAATGAACGTAAAACAACAGTGATGTACTTCACTTCAATTGGCATAGTTGCATTCATTACTGTGAACATAATCAGAGAAGGAGTTCAAGCATATCAGCAACAGTGGAGATACCTTCTTGACCCATTCAACACAGTTACATGGATACTTTACTCTTCAGCATTGACAATGATTTCTCCCGTTTTCGGGGTTCAACTTGGAGCAAATATATTCCCCTGTGCATCAATAACTGCTTTCCTCAGCTGGTTTGCCCTTCTAAGTTATCTTCAAAGGTGACATTCATGTGAATTCTTTTAATAGTTCCATTTAATAGTCTTAATATTATTATATCTTAACTAATTATTTTTAACCTATAATCCTTAACAGGTTCAACATGATTGGAATATATATTGTGATGTTTCTTGAAGTCTTACAGACACTGATCCGAGTTTTGCTGGTTTTCTCCATCCTCATCATAGCATTTGGATTGGCATTCTACATACTACTTTTACAGGTATCAGTATATGATTCTAAATGCTTTATTGTGTCTTGAAAAGATCCATTATGGAAAATGCTCATGTTATTATCATCTGAAATTCATTTATGGCTCTTATTCAAAATTATACCAGTTAATGATGAAAAGCATCAATGGTTATCTATTAATATGCTTAAAGTAGAATAGAGGTAGAGTGTTGGTTAACAAGTGTATCCAGTTCAAATCTCAGGGATGCCAATAATTTTTTTATTTTTGAAAAATTATTATCTGATCTTTCTGGAATTGAGAAAAATAGCTCCTTCAACTGACATACAATACATGACATGACTGATGAAAGGCAGCAATTTTACCAGAAAGAGGTGATAGTACTAATTAAGAGGATTACTCTTATCAACTGTCTTAGCCAAGATTCCATAGATATTGCCCTTAACTGTTAAGGGCAATATCTATGGAATCATCGCATAACTGCAATGTGGAAGTCAACTGGAAATCACCACATCAAAATTCCTAGAAGATGTAGCCTTGCATTCACATAAATGGCATTATGTCATTCTTCCGGATAAAATATTTCAGGGGTAAAATAGTCCCCCACTCTTAATGAGAACCACTGGAAGGGAAACATCAGTCAAAATGGAAAAGTGCAGAAAACATGGAATTTGAAGTCCCTAGGAGTTAATAGAAAACTGGAAAACATGAAGATATAAATTACCACACTAGGGATAAGCATCCTGAGTTGGTGAAATAAAATGGGCTGCAGCAGACAACTTCTGGACAAATAGATAGAGAATAGGAATGATATATAATCAGGAGATGACCAGAAAATCACCAGAGTGATCACCGTAGGGAATTGAAAACAATTAGGCATATATGAATTTTCTATTGAGTGATCTCAATTTCATTTAGTAATTCTTTAAAAAATTCCAAGAAAAATTTATAAGACTAATTAAGTTATATTACAAAATTTCCCTTACCACTGGGAAACAACTGCTATTGAACAATTGACAGTTTTTGCAACTTAAAATGGCCTATGGTTGTATATTCATTTTCATTCTCAAAGTTGTTTGAAAGGTTTTTGTTGGAGTTTATAAGTTAATAACCCACCTGCCACTTACAATTAAACCAAAATATATAACTGAAACAAAAATTTAACTTTACAGAGTTTATGGTGTCTTTTGCCACAGATTAATTAAAACATTTCATTATTATTTTTCATGTTATTTCGATAATATTTTTTTAATATTACTTAAAATAGCCAAAACACACAAGAAACATTTTTTCCTTAAAAATTTGAAATTATTCAGGTATAAGAATATAATAAAATGAAAACTTTTTTACTGGTATGCACCTTATTATTATTATGAACAGTTTTTACTATTTTAAAGAACAAATGGAGTCATTCTATATACCATGAAGATTATTTAAAAAAGTAATCAGTCAAGAGTAAAGAATTGGGATATATTTTATTGGAGTGGCTCACCCAGAAGAAAATAATTGTAGTGATTACCAGATATGATTAAAGGCTAAGCGATGAAGGTTTCTGTCACTGCTTCTTTCTGATTTCTTCACTGAAATCAGCAAATGCTTTTATTGGCCATCAGAGAAATGAGGGTCAACTCACAGCATTGATTCTGAAGAGATGAAATTACAATCAATAGCACAATAAAACCATAACATACCTCCTGTGGCTCCTAAGGGAAGCCGTCAAAATAACCTAGAACCCCAACAACTTCAACAAGGAAGATGATTAATTGCTCTCTGATGGCTGTAAATGAGTGTCAAAAGAGAAAACAAACTGACCAATCACAGTACACTTGACTCCAATGGATGGATATAAGATAGCCAAATTTCAAGCATCATCACTTTACTAAGCTGAAGACACCATCAAATCTGTCAACCCGGCAACATGAACACATGCGGTGCACAACCCAGAAGGCCTTCTTCATATTCATTTTGCCATGGAAGCCTCCATACAGTTAATATATACTCCTTATAATGAGTACTGATATCTTAACCCCGTATCTGCTGATATTCATCAACTGCATTTGGATCACTTCAGTCACCCTGAGATCAAATTAGTTATAAAGATTAAATTGCAGCATGTTTGAAGTTTTTTGTTCTTGTTGTGAAATAATTTGGTGTTGCAACGATAATAATAATTTATTGGACACTAAGCAAAGTACACAGCAATAGTCTACATTGAGAATAAAACAGAAATGTGGCAGAATGTTAAAATTTAATGATAAGAGATTTTCACTCCCAAGGAATTCAGACATGAAATATAATGTTTTTGACAAAAGCTAAGAATGTATAGTACATTTGAACCTTGTGAGGCTTACCTTTCTGTCTCTTGAGGTAAATGATTGAACAAATGTAGCTTTAACAGGTTGAAGGATTTGCTGGTTTTTGCTCATCTACTTTGGGGCATAACTAGATTATCTCTCTTCTTGGTGAGATGCTCCCCAACCAATCTGCATTTTTGAGTTTATAAAGCTATATAGCAATATATATTCCAGAATAAATACAGGTATTCCTATGAAAGGAGTAAAAATAAACTGAAAATTTCAAAGATATGCAGTTTCTTATGCAGGGAAGAATATCTGTCTAGCTATTTGAATTTTATTCCATTTCAGGGGAAACACATTTCCTTTTCAACCATTCCACTGTCGCTGATGCGCACATTTTCCATGATGCTGGGAGAAATAGATTTCCTGGGCACCTTTGCATCACCATATATCAACAAAAAGGGAGAGCCAAGGACTGGGGCCTTGCCATATGCAAATACAACTTTCTTCATGCTCGTCATCTTTATGGTATTCATGCCAATCTTGATAATGAATTTACTCATTGGTCTGGCTGTTGGAGACATAGAATCAGTCAGAAGAAATGCTCAACTCAAGAGGCTAGCAATGCAGGTTGGTGAAAATAATATTCAGGAACAAAACAAAAAATTAGTATGTGACTGTATTTTGCTTATTCTCTACAAATAGACATGGCTGCTACTTTTTTTCAATACCTCTCTTGCTTTTTCAAAGTGTTCAGGATATAAAATCATTTTATACTAGAGCTATTATTAAAACAAAATTTTAAAATTTTGATTATTCTAATACACTATTTTTGGAAAGTTTAAGGGTAACTTAGGCCAAACTATGTATATAAAATAATTCTTTGAATTAATATTAATCTTTCTCTTAGTGAGTTAGGGAAGAAAACATAATTGGACTATCAAAGATAATTTGTGCTACTCTTGTGCCATAATAAAACAATTTATAAATATTCTACTTTAATGAATCTTCAAGAATAAATACATCAAAAAGTTTTAAACTTAAGTATCCAAATATGGTAGAATTGTGTTTCATTATAGTGATAAATAATAGTAGAGCAATTGACTTTCTCATGAATTTATCTGCACAGCTTATATGTATATGCCAAGTCATAAGGTATTTCCAGCTACTTTATACCTGTTATCTCATTGCTTGAATCTCTCCCACAATTTTATAACTCTAGCTTGGTTCTATAACTCTTCTCAAACATGGTCCTTAAAAACATGTCATTTTTGCATTTTGTATCATGCACTCACATTGTTTTACTTTGGCCCAAATCTCAATTTTGATTACCAAGGAAGAATAGCAATTTATGTGTGTTGTCAATACTTATTATTTTACATCCTGTGAATATTAATTCCTCTGTAAATGTGGATTAGATAGTGAGAGTATGAAGTTAAACTATCTAAAAATATTGTTAGAATAGTTTTAGAAGGCATAGAAAAGTTCTACCTTGTTTAATACACAGCATTAGAAGTGTTAGAAGCCCTTCAGGATAAATCCTGTTTTAGGGATTTGCCCTTCATTCAAGTTGAATTCTAGCAGTAATAGTTGAATAACAAGTATTTTTTTATAATATTCCCTCTTATTTTACTTAAATGTGTGCTTTATTTTCAGTCTTCCTCTCTCCGATCTCTAACAGAAAATATAAACTGTGCAATTTTCATACCCATGACTTTATGCCTGGCAATAAATGCATGTTATTGAGCACACTCTATATTTATTTTGAACTCTTAGGCTGTTTGGAAAATTAAGAGTTTAAAATAGGAAATAACCTTTTTAAGAAATATCCTCTTGTAAACAATCCTCCTTCAACCACAATGGTTCCACTAGCATTTCATATCTGCCTGTACACATTGAATCAAAAGGATTTGCTTATGTAGAGGAATCCTGTCAAAAGTTTTTTTAGAAACCCTAATTTGCAAAACCATTTACCATTTGGAAAACTAGAAACACTCCACTTTTTATCTTTGAGATTCACATTGGACTACTAACAACTAATTTTTCTATTGTCTTATCCTTCTTTCATTGTTTCCTGACTTTTGTAAGCATTCAGAATCAGCAGTAACCATTTTTCATTTTAGGTTGTACAACATACTAGACTGGAAAGGAAACTCCCAAAAATGTTTTTGGAAAGGGTGAACAAGACAGAAATGATTGAGTATCCAAATGCAGTAAAAGGAAAGCTTGGATTTTTGGAATCCGTTCTCAAAAAGTGGCTGGGTAACCATTTCACAAATGACAGTATGTTCTCTTACACTTCTCTGGAAGGCTTGTTTGGATATAAACAAGATGTGACAATCCCTGTATTCCCACATAATCTACATTTCCATCAATAATTCTATCTCGGACATACAAAATAGGTCACATGTCTGATACTCTTTCCATTTAGCAATATCCGCTTAGGAGCTGAGAATAGACTGTCACATTCATTGGTCGAGAGAGATGGTCCTAGACCTGTTTTACAGGAAGCATGAATGAAACATAGCAACTTTGGTCCAGTTTATCTTTTGTATCCATTGTCACCATAATCACAGTCATTTTTTTCAAAATTGATGCCTGACAGTTTAAAAGAGCTGAAAATATTTTTGAAATCACGAAAAATATGTTTAATAACAGGGAGTTGAAATTTGTTAGACAATATGAGAGTCCAACTCAAGAGGCCGTCCCCATGGAATACAACCCTGATGTGGAGGAAAGGCCTCAATGGTTCCAATGACCCCTAGAGCTGCACTGGCTGGAGCAATTATTTTTTTTATTGCTCCTGGTAGGGTCCCCAATGCCAGATAGATTTAAGGGTGAGAACCAGGCAGAAGATAGTCCAAGCACCATCTGCTCTTAAGTGAGGTGACTAAAAACATCTGGTCTCTAGGGGGGCAGCCATAAAGTGATGGTGTCATCTTAAAAATACTATTGAGTTTGTAAGTGGAAAGCCACCTCGATTACCAAATGATGGACTCATTTATGAAATTTAATCCTGGCCACTGTAGGGCTAAGACAACTCACTGAGCCAGGCGCAATGCCCAGCAATGGGAGAGGCAAGGTTTCTACAGTCGTCATCTCACAAAATCCTTGTGACACCACCACTCCAAAGAAGACATGGAAGAGGACTGCAATACTTAGAATAGGGACATGGAATGTAAGGACGATGTTCAGGAAAGTTAGAAAACATCAGACTTGAGATGGAGAAAGGAAGAATATATCTACTAGGGCTGAGTGAGGTAAGATGGAGAAATACTGGAGAGTATTGGAAGGATAGTTTTAGGGTAATCTGTAGCGGAGGGGGGGAGAGTCATTGTGGGGTAGCCATAGTTCTGAGCAAGAACTTAGGAAGAAGGGTAGTAAATCTTGAAGTCTTTTTTTGTGAAAGAGCAAATAAGAGGATTTGGTACTATTTAAATAAAATTATTTATGGCACCCCCAAGTGTCCATCAACTGAGGAACAAGTCAATTTGAAAAGGATATTAGGAGTTTTTGAAGATGTTAGACAAGGAGTGTTATCCATAGTTACTCATACGGGGAGGAAAATCATTCATGAAAATAATAAAAAGGAAATAACCTAGAAGTATCCTTGGGGGACATTGTGCCTGATATACGATGGAGTAGACTTGGCTAAAGTAATACCAACTGAGTGATGAAGATATTTAACTGTTTCTGCCAGTAAGGTAGGAGAAAGAAATGGTTTCATGCTTCACTTGGTGGAATTCTCTCATCATGGAAGAATTAAAAAAAAGGAACACACTGCAATTCCACATACAAGGTGTATTTTAACATGATCAGGTTTGGCTATATAACAGTATCATCAGTGAGTAGAGGTATAACATCATTCCTCCCTCCCTTTCCAATTGTTCCCTCACCAGCTTACAGTTTTCCCTCTTCATCCTGCCCCTTTTTTCCCAGCTCCTACCTTTTTCCCCTCCTTTCCTACTCTAAGAGTAAAATACCAAAACTTGACTTTATTTTCACATGATGATGCTGTTATTAAGGCGAAACTGTGTTGTGTTAAAGTAAACCTTGTATGTTGAATTGCAGTGTGTTCCATTTTTAAATCCTTTCAAAGTAAGGTAGGATATGATCCGGTTAAAGGGTATGCATTTAATACTTATATTATGGAATTTACCAGGAAAATACTGTGGTCAATGCTGTCAAATAATTATTTGAAGCCATGTGATATTCACAAGGAACATTGTTTATCATTAAACCTTGAGTTAAGTCATTTATGAATTGAAAGACTGCTGTAGTGGCGAATCAGGATTTCCTAAAGTCAAGTTGGGTGTTTTAAATTAACTGCTCATTTTCTTGGAAATTTATTATCCTCTGGTATACCAGTTTTTCAAGATCTGTGGAAACAAAGAGACCACAGAAATGGGATCTTAATTCTCATATATGTCAAGTAAATTCTTTTTAGGAATGTGGGTGGGAGAGAAAAAGGCCAATTTTTAATTAGTGGGGAAGATATGTTCAGAATATTATATGTCTATACTACAACCTCAATTAGCCAGTTTAAATGGAATTGAGGGTAGCCAGATAATCCTGGAATCTGATTAAAAAGGGAAAAAATTCCACTTAATGTCTGTGTAAATGACATGAAAAAAGTTTATTTGGAAAGAATTATTTCATAACTACAACTTGTTCATCCAATTATTTGCTAATGGTACTCCAATATATATAGCATACTTTGCATAATTTTTATTATAAAAAAAGTAATTATTCAGCTAAGAATTAAAAATCCCTATGATTAATCTTATATGCTATATAAATCTCAATACATACTTTCTAAAAATGAAATCCATTTAATCATTGCATAAAAGAGCAAAGTTATGAATTCAGTGTTAAAAGATGTTGATATTGTAAAAATGTCAGTTTATTTTAAACAAAATCATAACTGAATGTAATACATTATTTTCATGGTATATAATTAAAATACAGGAACAATATTACTTTTCCACAAGTACCTTGGCTCTGCACTAGATTTGGCTTGCTTTATGGGATTTCTATTCATACACTTTTTTCAGCTCCTTGTCATCATATACTTTCATTCAATTTCTTGTATCTTTCAGCTCCTGACATAATTTCTGATGGTAAAGATGAATATTTATCTGAGAGTTTAGAAAAGCAAAAGAGGCAGTTGAATGAGATTTCCAAAACTCTCAATTCACAGCAACAATTGATTAGACTAATAATTCAGGTATGAAATATGGAAAATATCAATTTTGGAGTGGTAATATTAATGAGTCATGCTGGAGCAATCGACTTTTAGCTTCTTCTTAACATTGTAATGAGCATCTTAATAGAATCTATGACAATTATTTGAGGATATCTATAATTGGAATAATTTATCAAGAATAAAACATAAACAATAAGTTTGGAAAAGATATTGAATAGTCAACAAAATCCTTCTCTCATACATTAACTACTTCCTGTTAATCTGTATATTAATGAAACCTCCTATTTTGACCTTATAACTCTGCAGGAAACATTGCTAATTGGTTAAACCTAACCTTGCTAATTGGTTATGGCTTTGAATCCAATGGCATTACTGTGGAGGTGGTATCTAATATGTTTTTAATAAGAATATATGGAAATGAATGACATCAGCTGTTCAAGCACCTTAAAAATGTACCACTAATCTTCAATACTTTTATGAGATTTCATTCATTGTTAGCTGTGTGTAAAACAGAGTGCCATGTACACCGTTTTATCCTGATATATTGCATTTAAATTATTTTTTACCAATTAACTTAAACAAGAAAATGCCTGTGAAGAGACCTATCAAATTGACTGTGGCAAGGATCACATTTTGTTTCTATAATTTAAGAGGAAAATCATAAGGATATTTTTCAGGAATGACACAACTTCTTGGTCTTTAATTACGCCTAGTACTTGCTTCCCTCATGTGTACATTCAGACACAGAGGATATCATGTTAAACAGCTAAGAAAACACACGTTAACAGTTTAAGACAAACAAAACATAATCAAAAATAATACTTTAATATTTCTATGGTCTTTCTAACTCCATTGGAGAGGGATAATACACGTGAATAAATAAGAAACAATACCTAAAACTTATTTAATCATAAACATATTAGTAATCATTACCATGATTTTATAAATTAAGGCGATTTTTGTTAATGGAACCCCAGAAGTTAAAAGGGAATACATACAATGTTTTATTCTGGTGTTGGAAAGTTTTCTACTCCTGACTTTATTCCCTCAAAAATGTTAAGGTAAATTCAGACCTAACAAAAGTAATTGTAAAATTGAGTAGTACATATGTTTTCTTCTCACTAATGTCAGAAATTTAAGGTTTATTACATTTTCTCAAAAAGAAAATGGAGATCAAGACAGAAGCCGACGAAGTTGATGAAGGGGTGCCTCCAGGGGACATAAGCCACTCCAAGCCATGCAGCAAATGGCAGTCTCCTTCCATTCGAAGCAAATTGCGGACAGCATTTGCCTTTGGGAGGAGCCACCAAAGCTGAAGATACCATTTCAAGCAGCATATTTATACTCCTATACTCTGAAGACATTATTTCAAGCGGCATAATTATGCTGCAATACTCTGAAGACATCATTTCAAGTAGCATAATTATACTATTATACTCACGTACCTAAACATTATAAATGATCTGGATTTACTTTGTAATATATTTTAATAGCACAATAAATGTATATGCATATCAAAAGGAGGTTTTCATCAATATGCTAGTAATAAGTAAGAAAATTATATTTGGACCAGTGATCAAATGAGCAAATGCAAGTAGAGACTCATTGATTTTGTTCACTAATAAATTATTAATAATAAAAATAATAATAATATATTTATTTGACTCAAAGGTACATTGCATACTCTAGTCATTAGATATAAAGGTTGTCCCAGTTTGCCATTAAAATTTCATGTCCAATATACTTGATTCAAAGTACTCATTTATATTATAAAAAGCATGTTTGTGCAGCCAGGTCCTTAGCACGATTTTAAATCTAGCATAACACACATATCTTGCACTGGGGGGGTAGTCTGTTAAATAGTCTTATGGCGAGACTATATGATGATTTATAAGTCTTGCTAAGACGGCAGGCTGTAGCATCAAGTTTGTCTTTTTGCCGTGTGTTATATTTATGCACTTCCGATCTAACAGGGTAATCACTAATCAATTCTTAAGTGTAGTTTATGAACATAATTTTCCTGAGGAAAAAGATAAATGCTATATACATATTTGTTCCTAAGACAGCATATTAATAATATGATGTCCCATTGAACTAGTGACTGTATTTTTAGTGCAGCATTGGTGTTTATTAATTCTGTTCCATTTTTGCCTCTATTTATTTCATCATTTTTTAAAAGTCATCAATTTGTTAGAAACACTGCACAAGAGGTTCCACCAGAGGGGGGGGGGGGAGTTGCAACCATGCAACCTTGGGCCCTTTCTCTCTGCAGAAGTGGTGCTCCTTTCCTCTCTTGTCCCCTTTTCAAATCCCGGTGTCCACAAGCCCAAGGAGGCAAGTGGTAACTATACGGTCATCTTTCCATTGCATTGGATACAGCCCACTTGGAATTGTATTTATTAGCAGATGAGGACATAAAGAACCCAACCCATGGATACAAGTCTCGGATATTTTATAGCATACATAAAGGGATACACAACTTGGATATTTTATAACAGAAGAAAATGACAGAAAATATATTTTCTGACCTCCTATAAACAGAGATCTTAAAAAGACAAGACACAATGGAGAGTCTGTCACTCGTTCAAAGCACAACAACATGGCAAGCTGCCCATACCAATGTAACTTTTCTCCACTCGCCTACGAGCAGAGTTCCTTTCTTCAAACCTTTTGGATGGAATGGAAGAGAGAACAAACTGGCCAACAATACAGAACTCCAAGGGATCAATGATCTACATTGCACCAAGAGCCTACCTGATACAACTTCAACCTACAACAACCACTCTGTTTAGCTGACTATTTGATCAGTCCCAGAACTCAATGCCATGTGAGGCATTTGATAATTTGGAAAAGGAGAAAATTTGATAATTACACCTAAATATACTGTATATAATTAAGAAACATAATTGCATGCATGACTTCAATTTGGAGCACAGGCTATGGACATGGATCTTACAGCTGCCAATTTGCTGAAAATGTAGCCCTAAGAATCTTTTCCTTCTTAAAAAGATAACTCTTATATTCAATTATTTATCTTCAGCCATATTGAGTGGTTGCAGGGAATTACCTGGGTCAATTCAATCTAAGATTATTAACACAAAACCAATGCCATATATTATCTAGAATGCCTTGGGTCTTACTGAGTAGCTCTTTATTGTACTTATAAGCAATTGTGAAAGTGGAATCAAGTACAAATACTGTGGAATAGGTTATGCTGTCGCTTTTGGTCACTGTTTGCAAGTAGTTTATGTATATCAGAAAAATTGGTTACAAACCTCAACCATATTGAGGGGCACCATTACTGATGCATCATGGATCAGATATTTCCTTCTCATCTCTGAATGTAAGTTGTACTTTTTGTAATCTTCCCCATCAATAGGAACTTAGCCATTTTAAGGCCGTTCATCTTACTGCTAACCTGTCACATTTGCCTATAAGGATACAATTATCAACTGTATCAAACGCATAAGTATATCATAAAGAGAGAAAGGGCCAGTTTCTTACTATCAAATGAGTAAGTTAAAGCTAATAGTGCAGACTCTAATTATTACTATTAGTCAATTTCTCTCTCTAAATTAGCATATATATAGCTATAATGAGCATATATATGTAGCTCATTTGGTAGGAACACTAACAGGATATGATTTAATAAACTCTAACACAAGTACCTTTTGGGTTAATTCCATCGAGGCACTCCAAAGAGCCATTGCTCTGAAACAAGTTAAATGGTAGGTAAACGTCATACACATCCTCGGGTGCAGAATCAAGTTACCTACCACTCTATAAACACATCTTGCATTCCTACAAATAGCTATTTAATATTTTTATTGATCGCATTATAACCCACTTTTATTCGTTAACGCAAACACCATACAAAATATAATTTATAAAAAACACATTCCGCTACTTATTTGAATGAAATCCACATACTTCTTGGCGGAAAGAATCGTCTTAAATCATCTTAAATTTTCCTCTCCCCCTTTAGCGCCGTGGAAGGAAGTGGCCAAAAGCATAACTTTATATAGATGTTGTTTTGTTTGTTTTGGTTTGTCTGTCAGCTGTCAGTGGGAAATATCGGAAATATTTCAGCGATTTCCGCTATTTTTGAGTTAAGACAAATGTTCGCGTTCCTAGGGATGGTTATTGTTATGGTTATTAAATAATGGCTATCTTTTTAATTTACCGAATTAAATTTCTTCGTCAATGTGTATGAAATAATTAAATGATAAAACAAAGCTGCTGTTCCAAGATGTATCAGAGAGTTGAAAGTTATGGGTGCAACTTGACTGAAATTTGTTGCATTAATTTTTGAAGCATTGTCATATTCAGGATTTTGTGATTAATGATTTATAGAATCCCATTCGAGCTACTCAGCTGATTTTTACCATTATCAAACGAATGCTATAACGGGTAAGTAAAAAAAGGTAATTTGCCAGTTAAAAAAACATTTTTGGAGTCTAAAATTTAATTTTATCATTTCATTATCCAGAAGGCATAATGTCGTCCCGGACAATGTTCATTACGCAAGAGGGGCCTGCCAATGCATTAGCGTTGAACAAGGACAACTCGCAAGTTGTTATCGCCGGAAGAAATGGTTAGTATTCAGTAAAAATACCTTAAAATCGCAATTTCTAAGGTATCATCATTTCACATTGAAACGAGTCTTGGTATATTATGACCCTGAAGTGATGGTATAAATCTGAGACAGGGCTATGGAGTAATTTTATCTCAAGAGGGACTTTAAAACATTAAATTTCATGAACAAAGAACACGCACTGTGGACTAATACCATAAAAAGTTTATGGCCAAAGTTGTAACATATTCCATAACTATAATAATTTTTATTTGTCAAAAATCAATTTGCAATTTATTTTATTGGATATAGTGCATGTCAAGGCCAGCCACGAGATGAAACATTGTCATTAATGTTTCAACATTAGAATAACAAACGTACCATTTTATACACTTATATTGAATAGAAATAGGAAATAAATAAATCAGTCAATGTAAATTAATACACCGAAGACCCGTAGCGAAATGAAAAAACCAACTTGGTAAATTTGCACAAAAATTGTGGAAATTTACCAAGTTGGTGTTTTCATTTCGCTGCGATGATTAGTTTCCACAATGTAACGGCCGACACTATCAACTACACCAGAGACCTTATTTCTAAAAAATTCCTTGATGGAATACTAGAGCTTTGCGTGACGAAATACCTTCAGTTTAGAGTTTAAATTAGCATTGGGATATCATATTTGAAATCTTATTTTGGATATTATTATAAAGTCACAGTTCTATACTTTTAGTTCTGTTGATAGTTCTTTTTGTCCTCTCATAGGTTTTATGACTATTATTACAATCTTGAGTACCACAAATCAAATAAATAAAGATACCCCAGAACAATGGAAAAAATGCTCGCTACAAAAAGTTCTTTTTCTTTATCTGACAAAGACATCAGATAATTAAATGTTTTAAACACTTTATATGTGTTTTATAGCTTCATTGTATTATTATGTGTTGTTTTATTCTTTCTCTGTATTCTATGAATATAAATAAATATATGTATATACACATACAATATGAACATAAGTATAAAATACCAATCTCTTTCAGTTTTCAAGGTCTTTTCTATTGAGGAAGAGGAGTTTGTGGAATGCTTCAACTTGAGAGTAGGAAAGAATATCAATCTTAACTTCTCATGCAATGATGTCGCCTGGAATGCAATTGAAGGTAATTTCTTTGTTAATTACATTGTCTTACCATGATATTTAGGAATGATATTATTATTGAAGAAAGAACAGATGTTTTCCTGGCGTATTGCGTTGGTGAAAGCTATTCGGGTTCTCCACCGGGTCACTCTCTGCATTTCTGCTGACGTTTCGATGGCCGAGACATCCATCGTCCTCAGGGTGTGAATCCTGATGGCCGAG
>WURS02107888.1:0-23231 GCA_011762765.2 Rhinocypha anisoptera | reverse complement strand
TTCTTTCTCTCTTGTATGCTTGTTTTTCTATGTTTAAATCTTTTCATGTATTGCCTTATTGACGATGTCTATGTTGCATGCAACCACTTAGATGAATAAAAATGACTATGACTATTTACATGAGCCATAGACATAAACTCATCAGTTGAATAGTGAGTACTATTAACCAAATATTTGTCAAGTTCACGCCTGAAGAGTGCACTTTAAAAAAATTTCTTCAATATTTTAGCAGGATAGTAAGGAATTTCACACCGGCATGTATAGAACTAGTTCCGAAAAGACTTAGATTATGAGGTAGGTACTACCCTCAGATCATTGGAGCCTCTGGTGTAATAATTATGTTGTACGTCACCATTGACCCTGGGATAAAATAATGATTTGTTTCGAAGAACATACATTAGTTAACTATGGATATATGCATATTACACTGAAGAAACAGTGGTAGAATCTATTCTTGAAATAATTCTTCTCAAAATAAAACATACTAATATTCCAGCTGTAGAATTATATCATATTAGTACAATGAAACTTGTGTTAAGTGGAACCTGTACTAAGTGGAAACCTGTCTTATCCTGAAAAAATGTCGTGGTCCCCACAGGTTCCACTTAAGACAAGCTTCACTGTATAATGATCTCTGTGCCCTCAGGTACATACTTTGTCAGCATGTACTCACTTCACTTCATATTGAAACATGTTAACATGTTACAAAGTGAAAGTATGATCTTTACAAGTATGACTGAAGAATCCAAGATTGCTTAGAACTTGAACTAAGAGTTGACGATAACATTTAAAATGTTCTCCAGAATCAATTTGAAACCTAATGCATTCCTTTGAACAATTGCATTTTCATTGCAAAGTGATTTGCAATGATTTGACCCAATTAAGACCCAATATGAGTCTGATTGCCTGTATTTAAACACTAATTCTGAAAAATTATAATCAGACAAGGCCTGTTTAATCATGATTTTACAAACAAATATAGAATTTCTCTGGAGAAAAAAACAATGTCTGATAATGTAATCTGATATTTTCACTGAAGTAGCTAATATTCAATTTTCCCATGAGAAATTCTGACTGTAATTAATCTTTCCACAATATAATATTATCTTCCTCAGTTATTTTAGTTTAAATCTTTCTGAAAGACTTTGTGGCAAAAACTTGTAAGTTGAGACTAGAACTGTAATGATTAGTGCTCATTAATTATTTTAGACTGACCGGATTGAATATTAAATACGATACAATTCTGGTTTAATATATAGGAGTAAATATGTGAATTAGTCAATAAATGCTGTACACTAATCCTGAAAATAAGGTTCAATTGGTTCAAGTTGATTTTTAATTTTATAATAATACACCATTTCAGATTGCAGTCAGAGTCATTTCAGATTGCAGTCATCTCCTTCCAACTGATTAGTGCTTATAGTCATCACTTTATGAAATTCACCTAAATGGGTTAGCTGATGATTTATGGTAGGGAATGCCGATGCCACTGAAATAATGCAATGAGTGAGAGAATTGATATATTTAAGAAAAAGGAAAAACTTTTTTGAAATTTTCATGAGTATCCAGCCATTCATTTTAAGGCTATCTGTACTTGTATCTGGAGAATTGATACTTTATAATGTCATGCTTAAATTATTTTAATATGTCATTATTTGAATAGCAACATCATTACCCAAAATTCAATGGCATTTCTGAGAAATGAATTCTAATCCATTATTAATTAATTATTTCCCCCATCATTTCCTCAGGCTATGTGAGGAGGGACCAGAAATCTTTCAAGGACATGATGAGGGAACTTTGGTTTGGCATGTATTCAAGAGGAGGAGGAAAACTTGGTTCGAGCTCGATGGAACACATCTTCCTAGGTGAACTGAAGAAGGGTGAGATCTCTGGCCTGCACAACTGGATATTTTTCAACAATGAAGAGTTACAGAACCACGCAGATTACCTTGGATATGTGAGAAAACTGGATTTGGGCGGAGTGAGTAATCTTCTGACACATTGGTATAATTCTTGATGGAGATTAATATTATAAAGCTTTCTGTCCATTTTGAATAAAGTGATAAATTGGAAAATATGTACTAGTAAGATTATAGTCTTGGCGAAAGTGCCTCACAAGGGAACACTGTTGCTAGAAATATTTTGTTGTCACTTTAGGAACAGTACTTCAGGAAATTGCATCCGTGTATTTTTTTTAAAATCAAGCAGCTTGCCAAGAATTTATACATGGTTCATGGCTCACTCTTGTTGCTCATTTTTTAAATTGAATTTGCCCAATCCAATAGAGTGACTGAAACTGTACCTAATTGATTAAATCAGGTATTTGGCATGTTCCATAATTTATAGCAAATAGATGCCATGAGCAGTCATAATCTAAAAAAATGTCAATTAAAGTGGAATGCTATTAGTTAATAAGTAGTTAAAAAGCTATTAAAATAATGTTAGTCAGCATCTTTCTCATCTGACACTTCTTATCTAATACTTATAAGGAAATAGTACATTACTTGTTTCAAACTTTTGCTGGCAGATTTGCTGATTAATTTCCATACTTTTCACTGGAATCCCAATATGAGGAAAACTAATTATGTCAGGATTGATGAAGCATTTAGCTGGTTTCATTTAAGCACTAAAAACAATTATAATTGTAAATCTGCCAAATTATTCATTTTCTTTAAAGTTAGGTGATTTAATTAGTTACCTACTATTGTGACTATTGATGAAATACTTTCTAGAAATTATACACCATAAATATCCAAAGAGATACAATCTCCAGAGTCACTAAAGAACAAATGTTCAAGGGTACCAACCTTATAAATAGAGTGTTAGCAAAATAAATTTCAAATTTATTATCCTCTGAGCAAAAAATTAATTTCTTTTGCAGAAGGGGTACATTCTCAAGCTTCCTCTGAAGTGGAGTCACACCTACAAGCCTGTTGGAACAATGTTCATCGGGACAAGCCCAGAACTGGAGATGGCACTGTACACAGTCTGCTTCTTCACGAGACCAAATGCACGATGTCCAGTCAGATTAGGGGATCAACGTGTATTCATCAAGACATTCACATTCCGGTACAGAGGGAAGAACTACATAGGAAGTGCTTACCCAGATATATGATGAAATGAACTATGCATAAGTAGATTCCAAGTATTTGGTAGATAGGTTTTTGTTTCAGATAGGTACCTACAATTTTGTTTGAAAGATTCTGTGATTGTGCTTGGAATGGATAGTCGATCTTTGTGCTGCTATTTTTTTACATTTTGATATTTTGTGTGTGACTTAAGTGAATGTGATATGCGATGATTGGTTTATTATAACTTATTCAAACCACCTTTTTTGAAGCCATTTGTCCAATGTAAATAGCATTTATTCCATTATATTTATCTCTGTGTAGCATCTTACTATTAAAAGCTACTGATATTTCAAAGAACAAATCTGTCATCAATCATAAAATGTAAAAACACACAATCTTTGATTAGGATGCAATGATGATTAAAATTTTCTATTAACTTAAAGTTTTCAGCCTTGTTGAATTACATATTTCTATGACATTCTCATCAATTAGTGGAGCTATTATGTTTTTAAGAAAATGCTGTTTTGTGTCTGCAACCAACACTAGTAACTCATCATTAGTATTTCAACCCAGAATTGGTTTACTGCATCCAAGGCTGTTCTAGGGATATATTATTAATGAGGTGGTTTCCCCATTGCCTTCCACATCATACCACTGAGGCCGATTCCATGAACTTCACTCTCGCCCTCAGCTGTGGCAGTTGATGCCTGACCGATCATTTTGACCTGTGCCATCAATGCCTTCCACCAGAGGTTGCAAGTATTGAAGTTGTAGGTGCTGGTCACAAAATTTGGTGCAAATTGAAGCCCGAGAAAATTTTTCTCATCTCCAAGGCTTGAATCCATTACACACAGCTACATAGTCCTGCATGCTACCTACCCCTAGGCCATCTCCACACCCCCATTACATACAAACAAAAATAAACACCTGAAATTTTGAATTCTCACAAATTTTTTGCAAGAATGAAATGGAGGAATACTTTATACAAAAGTATGGAAAAACCAGCATCATAAATTGCACATTAGAGAAGAGATTCTAGCTTATCTTTGTTTCCAAAAAAGCAGTTCCTTAACGCTAATTGAAATCGTCGGTTTTAATTTTGCATGGAGCTTCTGCACAGGTTTGTCATTAGTTGATATGTAGGTTATGAAAACTGTGTACTGCTAGTTAATGACATGTGCAAAAAAATCACTGCCTCAATATCGGTATCTAGAACAATGAATCTTGTTCTAAAATCCCAAGGATACATCTGTATCAAAAACAGAAGTCACAATTTGACCCAAAGCCTATATAAGTTCCAAATTCCCTGCATTATTTACTGCATATCAATATCTAGGGTAAACAAGGTTCTTCAAACTACAGGAAGAAGCAAAATTCACTAAGGACAACTTGGTGGAATTCCATAATGACAGAGAGCACAAAAACAAAGCAAAATCTACATATTTTGAAATTGTGTCATACAGGAAGAAGCAAAGGTATTTCCCAATTCTTAGGTATCACCACTGATAGTGAGACTATGAGATGATCTTTGATCTACGTTGTGAACAGCTTGTGGGTACAGTTATGAACATAGCATTAAATAGCATGGGTAGATACATAGTAGGAGAGACACCAGTGTCACCTGCCGCTGATCAAAGGTCTCCAACCTCTGCTCAAACTCTTTCCTCAATAAAAGGTTTCTGAGCCAATACCTCAATTCATTTACTTGCAACTGGTAGTACCTTTTATAGACTTTGAGATACAAAGGGCACTAAGAGAGATATAAGGAGGAAAAATGCTGTCAGGGTGGTTAAAACTCCAACAGAAATATCCAAGGGTTCAGGGATAGTAGGGAGAAAGAAGTTTAATGAGATGATTCCAGGAATTTTTGATGAAGGAATGTGGCTGGAAGACTTTGTTAGCTCTGTATTAATTAATTCCAATCCTAAAGTAAATAAAGCCAGTGGAATGAGAGGACAATAATTTTTATCCTGCTTGGAGCAAATGTAAACCTAAGAACCATCTGTGAAAACTGGAGATAAGAGCTAATGTATACCTATATGAAGATTAGTCCAGCTTTAGGAGAGGTAGGCAATAGTAGTAATGAGAACATTAATGGAACAGAACGCGGAAAATTATTAACAATTTTACTGAGGAGGCTATCAACTGGTAGAATTCCATAATGGCACAAAATATAGTCATTAATTTAGATTTTATCCCAGAGAAAAATGTATACGTGGCCGGTTTCAATGATAACTGTTCTGATCTGGTGAAATTATTGTTGGAAGAGCAAGCTTAAATTGTCGGAGTAAGGAGGGGAGGGGAGAAAGGGGTGGTGGTTGGGGTATAGTTAAAGTCTTAGAAAAGCTTTACTTGGAAGGAGAGGGATAAACTTGCACACATTTTAGGAGTGTGGAGGTAGGTGTGTAGGGTGGTGGGTGGGGGGGATAGAGTTGACTTTTGGAAAGAGCTTGAAGGTGGAGAGGAAGGAGAAACGGGGTGAGGGAGTTTACATCATTCAGGGGGAGGATGGGTTGGTTGTACAGTATTGTGGACAGTAGTCCTGGAGATCGGTTTTGAATAAAATATTCATTGACCACTGTGTGAACAGTGGTCAATTTGGTCTAAGGTTTCTCATTTTTGGCCTTTCTTTTCAAAACGAAGAATTTAAGGGATGAATTTGGTGGAGTGGTTGCTGCTGAGGACGTGTTTTGCAAAAAGGGAAGTGTGGGAGCAGGACAAGAAGGCTTTTTTGTGTTCAGTGGTTCTAATTTGAAATTACATCTGGTTTGTCCCATGTAAATGGCATTACAGTTAAGGTAAAACTGTATGCTGTCAAAAAATTTTAAAACTTTTTAGAGCACGACAATAACTATTAAACGAATAGTAATAAACAGCAGAAAAATATGATATTTAGTTACATTCATAGAAAATGGATTTCAGGTAAAGAATCTTGAATCACTACAAATTTAACTTCCCTTGATTTGTCATTTAAAATTTTAATTCTAGTTAGTTGAAGGTTGTTCAGAACTTAAAAAAGTGTATCGCGAAATGTGGTATAATTTATTATAATTCCATGAAAAAATTAATATATTATAAAAGTGATGGCCATTCAGTGATTGTTAACAATGCAGCCTGGCAAACAAATCTCTGGCATGGCCTTTCTTTACCTTGTGACTGCCTTATCAAAGTAAGATATCAGAGGATTGTGAAAAGGGACTGGCCTGTTATCTTGGAGGGGACTTCCTTTACTTAATTAGAAATTAATACAAACCACACCTTCAGGCCTCAAGAGCAAGGTATTTTTCAATTTTCAAGGCAAAACCTCTCTTTCCACTTCCTCTTCCTGCCAGCAGCTACTCCAAGTCCCAAAATTCAAGAGGAAGGCATCACTGCCAGATTATAACAAGAACTTCAGGAGGTGAGAGGGGGTCAAAGACCAAAGCTTCATTTGAAACAACTCATCAGAAGGAAAGGAGGACACTGTAGGGCTGAGCCAACATAAAGAATCTCAGGAAAACGCTTCAACCAACTGCAGCAGTCATGGAAGGAGGGAAAATAATTACAGGGCTAGTATCCATAATAATTTTCACCGCATTCTACCCAGGTGAGTGTCGGTTTTTAATTTAATAAGTGATCATTAGAACTTTTATTAGCAGAATCTCTAGTATGCCATTTTGGGGGGAAAGAGTTCAAAAACATTCTTATTTTCAATGACATTTTAAATTGAATATACACATTCGCGAGAAGTAAGATGGTAGGTACCTACCTGTCTACCAAGACATTTTGTGTTTCTTTATTTTTCATTAAGGCTTCAGATGAATTGGAGCAGATATAAGTAGTATATATAATGAATATTTGCTTAACTTTGATTTTATAGACTTTAAAGACCACCCATAAGTTCTTAAGCTGAATGTTAAAAGCAAAGCATGAATGGTCAATACAAAGTGGAAGGCCTTTACGGTTTGAACTGCATTTGTTGAATTAACATTAACCATTCTTATCCTTATAAATAGAGGTGTTTAAAAAAAATAAAAACCAGTAAACTACTACATCACACTAAAATCCATAAAGAAACCAGGATTTCTGAACCACCCAAATTATATTTAGTTGTGAAACAATAAAAAAAATATTCTTCATTCCAGACAGAGTTCTCGTTCCTTCAATGATATGAACCTTCAAACTTAAAGTGCTCATTCCTTTCCTTCCTCTCCTTAGTTTTGCTGATCTGTTATTTTATATCAAGCCCTGAAGCATTCCATTATTCAAGCATTTCTGCAAACCACTTTATCCCTATTGGATACTTATCTTTCAGAAACTTCTCATTCTCCTCCACAATGTCTAAAATCTAACTTGTCTTCTTTCACCAAACTATTTTCTCCATTCCTCTTCAAACTAGATCCCAAAAGCCTTTAATATACACTCATCCACTTTCCAAGAATTTCAGCAATTTAAGTAACTTAGTGGATGCCAACAGCATGCAGCATAACACCAGTTCATAGCTTAGGACTAGTCAGGAAGTTTGAGATTCACCAGCTTAGGAGGGAATGTAATATTTTTCTGGAATTTAACTGCATAAAAATTCCCCCTTTTTATTCTGTCCTCAGTAAATCAGGGCTAGAAATTTTTGAGCTACCTTCTGTGAAATGAGGTAGGTTCATTGAAGTATGCTGAATTAAATGTTTTTCTATCCTAGAAGTTTGTGTCCATAGTTGATTTGGATGATAAAAATTCATGGTTGTTGGTTTGAAGAATATAGAAAATATAAATAATTGCATCTAAAAGACACATTGACAAAAAGACTATTGCACTTGTGGAATCAGTCTGAGAAAATGGGGAATAAAATCAGTACAAAGACTGAGAATTGGACAGAGTACAGCATATAGAGTGATATTATTACCTACTGAAATAAAAATATACCTTTTCAACAGTTTTTTAAAAATAATCTGGAAGCAAAAGAAAGTAGAAATAGTACCATTTATAATATCGAATACCTGAATCACTCCAAAATCATTCATCTACAACTTAAACCTTCTCGGTCTTAATGAGTACGTACACCAAGAGGTCCAAAAAGCAGTCATCATTAAGACCTGCAGTATTATGAGAGAATTTTTAAGACAGGAAAATGTGCTGTAACCTGGCATCAAACTCAATAAACCTCAAAAAACTAAGAAAACAAACAATAGTATAAATAGTACATACTCGTATTAAAAGTCAATTAGCTCAGTCCTTAATGATATAAACCTAGGATGGGTGAACTTCCACCCATCCAGTTCCACCCATCCAGGGAGAAATTAAAAAAAAAATAATAATAATAACAATATGGTTGACAATATGGTTAATGTTAACTCAATGAACCTTCTACTTTAAACCAACTAAATACTTAATCTTTTATTTCAGGAGTTTTTAACCCTTAGGAGTCATTTAAGGGATGCATTTTACATTGAAGTAAAAGTTGTTTTGAAGACAAGCACATTTACCGTGAAAATAGGGATTGCTTTCACCACTAACACATCAAAGGGTTCATTTTTTCTTTGTTCCCAAGTGATCAGAAAGTTTTCAGCTCAGGCTGTATTAGAATCAACATAGGAATATAATTCACTGTTCTAAGAAAGGATATTATGAAAAGGATATATTATATATTAAAAGATAGTATATAAAAAATACTCTTAATATGGAAAACCCACAGAATAAGCGAAATCTAGGTTTTATATTAACTACAAACTTTTGTGAAATGCAAATATTCAATTACAGCTTATTAAAAACTCTTCCAAAGTTTATAGAAGAGAGTCTGCAAGACAGCTTACCAGAAACTATCACATTTCTAAAGCCCTTTATAAATCAGAACATTTTGCAAGACTTATTCTTATGCTTGAAATACTTTGTTCCATGCTTTATTTCATCTTAAAGGCTGTCCCAATTCACTTTGCTTACTTTCCTAAACTACTTTCAATTACAACCTTCAATAACTCATTACATTAAATGCAATGTTCCTCCCACTACAATTAGAGCGATTTATAAAAATGTACAGTTTCCATATGTGTGATATGCAAGGTAAAAAAAAGGAATATGAAATCATTCAACTAGAAAGCAAGCCATTTTGATCACTAAAATGAACCACAAGAGAAGTGTGATGCTGGCAGCATAAATAAGTACTGGACATGCGATGCCAGTTCAAAAATAAATGCGATTATGTTCAAATAAGTCATATTTTCCCT
This sequence comes from Rhinocypha anisoptera, assembly GCA_011762765.2. NCBI lineage: Eukaryota > Metazoa > Arthropoda > Insecta > Odonata > Chlorocyphidae > Rhinocypha > Rhinocypha anisoptera. Next base: position 13,960 of record WURS02107888.1, on the reverse strand, counting down.
TTTTCTTTCATGGAAACAAAACCATCACTTTTTATCTCTTCTACATGCCCGTGGATATTTTTTGCTGTGATGCTCCTTACAAGTAGATATTTCTATGAGGTCTGCCTATAAAATTCTTTCTTGTTCATCTTCCCACATGAATGATGCAGATGCAGTCACTTCTGCAGTGAGCAATGATGAGTTGGCATATCTATCAGAGGACCTCCTGAAGAATGACATAAACAATGCTGCTAACTTGGTAACAGTCAATCTTCAGGGTCATGTACCGGAGGGGAGTAAAAATGACAAAGCTCCAAACAGGTACACATAGAATGATGGTGCATAAACTCAATTTTTGTTGGAAACGAATGAGACAGATGATGTTTTTCCCATCTCCATTATCGACACAGGCTGCTGACTGTTGATCCGAGAGCGTGGGTGATCCCGTCAATAGCGAGTCTCTTGCTCCTATTCAATAATTTCAACCCGGATGTGAGAAAGCCTGAAGATATCACTACTGGAGAAAGAATAGAGGAAGGCCTTTTCTTGGATTCTATTATTAATACACCCATCATGAAGAAAACACACCGTTTCCTGGCAGATAAGGGTGAAGGATATAATTACTATATGTGTTTCACAGGGTCTTTTTCAATTCAAAGCAGAAAGCAATAATTAGCTTCTAAATTATACGTATTTCCATTAGTCTTATGAATGCCCATATGACAGTGATGATTTCATTTTTCCTTTACATTACATTCCATAGTACATGGGTCTAGAAATATCTATCATTAAATTGAGAAGGCCGCTAGAGTGGATCGGGAATGCCTTGTGAATATTTGATTAACACCTTATCTGTGGCAGCCTCATTCTTTCGCGACAGCTTTGTGTGGGAGAAAAGTACTCTTCCTTTCCATTGCCGGTATTGGACTCGGGAAGACCATTATTGACTTCGTAGCCCATTTCCCTCCAAGGGGGGCAATGGAGATACGATTGACTATAGTCAAAATATTTCATGCAGGAAATATCGAAAAATGAATTCCATACGCATTTTCCTTGTTAATTTCTGATTAATTTGATACCAAACATTACATAAATACTTTTGTTTATAACCAGCACTCAGCGACAACTGAGGGAAATGACGAGGGTGGGTCGGAATAGAATTTCCCAAATCTCGGCTAACGGAATGCATTCGTCAAACTCTCCCAAGGGTAGTCAACCATCATTAACGGCGAAATGGTAAAGCAGCGCCCCTATTCCAGAACAATAGGAAAGTGTGATCGTTCAAACTGTTTTGGAAAGGATGGGCCATAAAATTTGGAGACGGTCTAGGGAGAGTACAAAGACGGCAGTCAAACGTATATGAAAGTATTCTCCACAGTCGCTTGCCAAAACATTGAACAATGTATCCCTAAGACTATGGGTTAAATGTCTCGCAATTCTGCATGTGGCGAGAGGCTCTGTTAAAGGAAATGCTTAGTAGTGAAAAACATTGGAACCTAGGTGATAAAACTTTTATGTGGAAAAGCAGTGTTTTCTTTCTTGGAGTCATGAAGCAGTTCCACAATGTAACATCTGAAACCGTTTTCTACAAGGGGAATGAATTTGGATGCAAAAAGTTTCATAGGGAAGGTCAAACTGAAGTAAATTTCAAAAGTAGTAGTATTTGTGTTCGAAGGGTGCTTTGATGGCTATGATCATTTCACACCTCTTCACATCATAGAAAAAAAACCTTATTGGACAAACACAACACCCATGCCCTGGGCGGGACTAGAACTCACGACCTTTTTTGATACACTTTTTCAATAAATGCACCAAGATAAGACCAACATGGGAGAGAGCCGGAGTGGGGTGAGCGGCCGTATGACGTTTTCCTGCAGTTGGTTGCTGCCTCCCATTTATAGGCACAATCAGGTGGTGTGGTTTTTTAATGGGTAGGGGCCGAGCTAAACACTTGGCCGGGTCCCACACTCCCCAGGGACGCCTTCCCTGGGAGTGCATAAATGCATTTTCCACACCACCTCCTAAATAAAAAAAATAGCCTACTAGCATGCTACCCACCAGGCTAACCCGGTCAGCATAAATTTCAATAAAAAAATAACGAGTTCATGAGATCAACTCCCTGCCATGGGAGTCACATAAAGGGAAGAGCAGTCAGTCATTTGCCAATAAGATGATGTGAGTGTAAATCAAGCTTCCTGCGTTCAATTTCTTTTCAGGTTACATGTCACGTGACCAAGCTGACTTCAGAGAGATGCTCTATGACATTTGGTTCAGCATGTATCCAAGGGGCAAGGGAGAACTAGGATCAAGTGGAATTGAGCATGTTTTCCTGGGTGAACTGAAGAATGGGAAAGTCTCTGGATTCCATAATTGGTTGTACTTTAACAATGAGGAGCTGGAAGAGAATCTAAATTACCTCGGTTACAATCAGGATGTTCCTCTGGGTTCAGTGAGTATTATACTGAAGCCTCTTAGAAAAAAATTTAACAATAAATGTTTTAAGTTTATAAGCTCATCAATATTTTTGCAAAAATTCACCATAGCCTATACATGGAGATCTTAGAGGAAGGAGTTCTTCATATATTGTTACAAAACAGAAAACTCATGAAAGTTAACAAACAAAATAAGATCAAGATTGATTCTAAAGGTACTACCAGTGACAAGTATATGTATTTTTAATGGCATTAATTTATGGCATTCCGAAGGAACATTTTCACTATGTCTGCTCTTGCATATACATTTTAAATGTACTAGATTCTAGGAGAGTTATCACAATCGGAAATTTATTGAAACCAATTCTTCTAAAAATATGAAAATATTTAACCCTGATTTCACCACCATAAGTTATTATGGTGATGAAATAACCCTAGAGGGGTGTTATTAAACAATACTGTTTTACATTATACTATATGGAAATAACATGCATACCAGCTCAGATCTTCAGTCTTTGTTTGATTAAATCAAATTAAATTCTTATTTCCAAAGGATGAAATAAAATTCATTCACTATTATTTCCTTACTATTTAAAAGTAATTATAATTTTTGAATGAATGCTCTTGCTTTACAGACAAGGATTTTACCTATGGGGTGACATGAAAGTTCTTCCTTACAATGTGAAACAAGGTGTAAAAAGGTGATGGTTGATGACTCAGTATTCTTTTCCATTTACAGAAAGGTCACATTCTCAAGCTGACTTTCAAGTGGAGAAATACCTACAAGCCAATTGGGGCAATGTTTATTGGAACCAGCCCTGAACTTGAGTTGGCATTGTATACAATATGCTACTTAACAAGACCAAACCAAATGTGCAAGCTGAAATTAGGAGGTCACTCCATAAACATTCAAACTCATGAGTTCACATTTGAGGGGAAAAAATATGTAGGGAGCGCCTACCCAGCCTTATAAAATGTGTCATGAATCCTTAATGAATGAAATCAAATCAGTTTTTTAATTTATTTAAATATGTTGGTGTATGTTTTTGTAAATCTAGTTAAGCTATATGGTGATAAACATATGTACATTACATCTAATGTCTTTGGAATTCAATAGCACCATGAGAATATCTGTAAATCCAGGTCAAATGTAAATTTTACTGCTAACTCAGGAAATTACTGCAATCTGATGGTTAGTAACAAAGATTTTCATATCCTCATCCGACTGATCTATCCTAGGGTAACCTGCCACTTACTGTTCATCAGATATGATATGATATGTCCTTATTGTTCTTGGAATTGAATAAAAGTATGACAAAAAAGTGCAGACTGTATTGACTGAAGTACCAGGAGATTTGAAAAACCAAAGATAATCCAAGTTTGACAAAAATATCTAATTATTATTGTGTAAATTGTTTTTCAAGAGGTCGACATATATTATTGCAGAAGAAATGTAGCTTGCAGTTGGAAATCAGAATTTTTATGATATTGTAATAGTTGTGCAGTACATTGCCTTCTGTCCAGTGATATAGATGTGTTTTTAGACTAAATCTGACCACATTCTGCAAATACCATATACATGTACCTACCAATTAGTATAATCTTCTTAATTGGCGATTGTAATAGAAATTTTCCATGTCGGTTCATTTATCAGGTGCCTCACATTTTCATAGACTTTACATTTAGTCCTTGGAAAATATGAACCTGTCATTTACAGTTGTATGGAGTGGGATCGTGTTTCAATTTGTATAAATGAGTAGACATGCCTCTAATGGCCATCTAACATCAGTACTCTGAAATTTCGTTAGTACAATTTATGCTGCATGGAGTCTGGCATAAGTGTTGTTGACAATGATTTTAAACAGTTGTCACAGGCATCACATGTGCAACTATGGGAATCATTACTGTTTTAAAATTGCTGTAAAATATTTTAATTTCTTCTCTCAAGCTAAAATAGCATTACCAACCTGAATAGGAAATTAAGATGTGTATTGACAGATGAAGAAGTGAAACTAATGAAATGGTATTTTTTGAAAAGTGAGCCTAAGAAAGATAAGCAAAGGTGGGGATGGACAAACTTAACCCTTTCATGCCAGAACCCTAAACTGGTATGCAGCTCCTGCACACGAGTGTGCGACAGAAATAAAAGAAAAATGAAGGTCATCCATACTGGGGGGATGATTCTGAACGTCCGAAGTATCAGTCGTTCGGCACAAAAGGGTTAAGAATTTGGAAGAATCTTGCAGTTTGGAGAGCAGAGTCTCGAGGAATGGAAGAAACAAGAAAATAGGTAGAATGTCTCAACCAAAGTAAGCTATGTATTATAAGGAGCAAATGATTTTGAGATCCCCGAGGACAGAGGAGAATTGATTTTAAACGAGTTACTATTCACCCTTTATAAATTAATATTAAAATTTAATTTTTTAAATATTAATGATAATTTTAAATTTAATTTAAATTATTATAAATTGAAATTAAAACCTTTTAAAATAATAATTATCATAAATATAACATTATTATGCAAGTGAAGCTGTAGGACATAGTGACTATGTCAGACGTCCCTTGGAATGGATTCTACTTGATGTAGTATCAACGGCTGATGTGCCTGATATGTTAAGTTTCACTTTTCGCAATCAATGATCATTGATGGTGAGACCAATGGCAGACAGGATGGTAGAGTTATGGAAATTATGAGTGATTTGAACAAGGTAATCGAGAAGATTGGTGAAGGACCAAGTGAATGAAAATAAGGTTAAGGGATTTGAATGGTTACATTGAAAAAAAAAGCTGATGACGACTCCAATAATAAAGAAATGTGGAGCAGATTGGACATAACCTGAGGCATGAGAATGGGTGACTATAATGAGCTAGGGAAGGATTCATAAATGAGAAGAACTGCAGAGGACATTGAGGAGTACAAAGGAGAAGCACCTAAAAAAGAAAATGTCTGTACAGGGAATTGTGATGGTGATAATGGACAGTTTAAAGAGACAACTTCTTGCAGAGCTGCCACTACTTGGAGAAACATATATGTATAATAGAGATATCTACGATAATCTCCTGTCTGATGAAGGTGGTTCAGCAGCAACCGAAAATTTAAAAAAACTAGTGAATCTCTTTATATTTTTGTGACAAATATCCTCTCAAGTGTGTAAACCGACTACTTAATATATATATATATATATTACATTGTCTATTTTGATGAATGAATGAAATTCATTCATCAAAATAGTTCTTGATTTTGTTTGTCATTTTTAAAAACCAAGCAGATCACATTTGGCACTAATACCAGTCAGTAAATTATTATGAAAAAACACCTGAAAATCAGGTCTACCAGAGCTCTTAGGAATTTAATGAAATAGGATGAGCCACTCTGCTTCTTAACGGGTTGACTCATGATCCAGACAATCATACACACTTATAATAATATATGATGTTGGTAATTTTAGGTTTTTATGGCCGATTTTGGGTACATGCGATGAAGGAACCTTGTCTTGTAAAGTTAACAACTAACATTCAAATGAGAAAGCCTTTAATATCTCGTTCAGTGTTCTCCTTTAGTGGTCTCAAAACCTATTGATCTCTATCGTATATGCTACAGGAGGCCAAGAATTCATATAGTGATAGTATTAATGGTAATTGAAAAATGTGCCTCCCTGCCATCACCAGCTTCAAAATCAAGAGCATATTAATAATATTGTAATATTATTTATCCAGGAAATACAACTCGTTCACATAAGACTCCATACGCGTAGTTTATCAAAAATAAATACACTATAAATTATCAATTTTCACTAAAAGAGATTTGAAATCGCATGAAATTTTCGGAATTTACCTGAATTAAGGTAAGCTGGAAGAAAACAATGAAAGACAAAAGTCCGAAATCATTTATTGCAATCACGATGCATCAAAACTGTATCGGTTATTCGGAACAAACTTTTAAATTTCCCTCTTGCGCATTACTGCATTCTCATCGCGACTCGGAGAGTTTCTCAACCATTCTCAACCTTGATTGTTCGTTCAGTGTCTTGTATCGTTCTCCGTTCACCAATGACGTCGTTTTAGGAGTCAGCTGTTCTTTTATATTTTCACGTTTCCTCGGTAGGTTTGTTAAAGATACACTAAAGACTCCCAGCTGTTGAGAAAGGATCACCTTCCACCTGTTGCAATCGGCGATGTACCGTTATTGGCGAAGTAACAATCGTGCATTGAATGGAATACAACAATTGATGAACGTTTTGCGACCTATTTCTTCAAATCCTGGTATTTGTTTCCGTCCTTCGAAATGTTACTCTTATCTCTACCGTGGAAGTAAATGTAAACTCATAAAACGCAGATATCACAGTGAACATGGAGTTTACGGTTACAAACCGAAACCAACGACGGAGTATGAGGGTAAATACTATTATTTTTTCACACGCTTCTTTTAATAAGGTGGTTTCCAAATGTAGATTGTTATTCTTTGGGAATGGTATGAGAAAGAATTCCACGATTCATTTCAGTGCCCAAGGAAATTTTGGAGTCAAGGATCACTCAAAGTAATTTTTACAGGCTTGTCACAGCATACAGGGAGCACGCCCACAGAAAGGCAAACATCAATCCTATTTCCATTCGAGAACCCAGGTTGGTTTACAAACAGCTATGAGTGCTTGTCGATTTACCATTAATGTTTACGTAGGGAAGATGATTTATTTGACGCCAATGCACAATGTTTACCCCCAAAAATATATGTATAAGGAGTAATCTGTATAATTTATCGATTTCAAGAGGTTATTGTTCTGTCAATTGACATGCTTAAGCTTTAATGAAGAGTGCCGCTAATATTTTATTTTTTTGAAAGCGATAACATGACAAATATGTGATAATTATTAATAAAAACCGTCAACTGCCACGCTTTTAATTATAAACGAACCATGCTTTTGATGCAGTTTGTCATTCTCACCGAAATGACTTGTTTGTGGAGATCATTGACACTTTAAAAAAGCTCACTTGGCTGCTGTTGGAAGGGTCCCTTTGTCCACTTTGCGACTCCATTAGCACAATTCGTGCGACAGGCTAAAATTTTTCAAAATTGACCCGTTAATTTTCATGCTTTGACGCGTGCTTTCACTTCACATTCTCGTTGCAGGCGAGTTCCCGAATTAGACCTCGGTAGATATGGCCTCAACGAAAGTGATAGCTGTAATTTCTCTGGCATACTGTTTGGCCCAAAGCAAGAGGGGTCCGTTGCCGAGGCTGTAGAGTATCTGGAGAATGTGTACGCTGGAAGCATTAGCAGCGAATTTTGTTACCTGCAGGTAACAATAGATAATTAAAAAACATGTATTTATCTTTAGATTAAGTGAGACTTCCGGTTTTATACTGTTAAATTGGTGATTTGTTTGTAAATAAAAAATAAGGAGGAAGAGGAGAGAGAATGGTTTGCAGAGAGGTTGGAGAAGGAAGTTTCTGGGGAGACCATCTCCATCGAAGACCGAAGAAGGATAGCAGGGGATCTTCTGCGTTGTGAAGCTTTTGACCATTTTTTGGCTTCGAAATTCGTTACCGTGAAACGGTATGGTGGTGAAGGAGCCGAAGGCATGATGGGATTCTTTTCGGAGACATTCAAGATTGCTGCGAAAGGTAGGTGAACACAAGGCACATTCAGTATTAAACGGCTGATGACCTTGGAACAACTTCATCCAAATCACAGCTCCCTACCAACTGCATGTTCAAAAGCATGGCCTTGAAAGAAGTGGTTCTTGGATCCACTGTTCCCCCTTGAATGGGTTATATATTATGTGAAGACTCTTTTGCAAAACACAGGTTCTATTTGTCAGGAGGAAGCGAATAGTGGCAGATATATGTAGACCTCTTACCACACAAGTCTCCATTTAAGAGCAATTTTAATTTAAATTAATCAAACAATTAAAAATAATGCTGTCGCTCTTAATTCTCCTATGCCACTTCCTGGAAATAACTGATCCGCAAGCAATACACTTATGTTTTTCCACCATTGTCCTTCCGCTCCTAACATATTGCTTTCCTATATGGCCCATGTCATTTCCTACCAATCTTGCTACACTCAACAGTGTTACCAACTTCTTCACCAAAGTAGTCAAATACTGTGCCAGGCATTTTTTTATTACTTCCAAAGATGTCAGTTTATCTTCACATTCCATATCTGATCTCCCGAGCCAAATGGTGAAATCTGATTAAAAGTTTGCTTACAGCACCTCACTGTTCTCCCTCATTCACATGTCTACTCCAAGACTATCAATGATTAAATGCTCACTTTTCTTCCTCCTTTCTTCTAAGTGGATTCACCTCCTGACAACATTGATTCGTTTTCGCTTTCCTCCAGTACATTTACTGACCTTGTACCTTCCCATCTCTCCTGTTAATTTTTTGCTGTCAATAGTTAATTTTTGTTTAGGTTTGAATTTATTCATCTTTATTTGCATGTAGTTCCACTTTTTAATAGTTCCACCATGTTCCAATATAAATTGGAAAATTACTTCTATATGTGGTGCTTTTTTTCAAATACTCGTGGGTAACTAAAATAAATTAATCATGAAGAGTCTAAGAAATCACAGTCATTGGCAGAGGTATGTGCATGTCTAATACAGAAATCAAGCATGCAATTGGACTTTCTGCAAAAGGACAGACAGGCATACAATTTGTCAAAGTCTGTTGTTTTTCTCAGTATGAAAAAAACCTAAAATCTTTTCTGGAGAATTGAGAAATTGAAAAAGTTTATTTTTTGTCATGGATGTTTATCATGTTCAAAAAAGTCACACCGGATTCAATCCACTTTATCTGTTTTTCTTATCCATTTTATTTGGGTAGTCCAGGCTGCTGATAAAGTCGACTTCTGATCTACTGATACTTATTGTGTCTTGAGATTAGCACTAATTGATTAAATGGGCACACCACACATTTAGCCAAAATTGGACATTTCCATCAAAGAGCAGACGATTCATGTTTCATGTTTTCCTTCCTTTTAATCTGCCATCTGAAGTTGTCCAGAAAATTCAAGTCCCCGAAAAATCACCCAACCTTGATGTAGCTTAGGTTTTACTGAGATTTTTTTTTCAATATAATAAAGCTTGAACTAAAGCCTGGTCCTGGTCTCATGAGTTTTAATGATGTGAACATGGTCCTGTGATCATATTGAATAGAAAAAAATATTTTTCTGTCTATTAATATTGGGAAATTCCTTTTAAAAAATCTCATAATTTCTTTCCAACCATTGTTGTGTGTCATTGGACGGTACATTTCTTAATATAATGGAAAATTTCAAAAGCAATGAGTATTTGTGTCGGGAAAATATTTTTCAGTGCAACGGAGAATCCTTAGAGTTATTAAGAAAGGGGTAAAAAAAAAGAAAATGGAAATGTTGTTTCACAAATTCAGGATGTAAAAATATTCAAAGCACATTGAGGATCTCAGTGAAAAAAGTATTGCTTGTCTCTTCATGCATATTGGGTCTGCACCATGTACGTCAGCTTCTTGTGACAACAGTTTTTCCGGCATTCCGGCTGGCGTCTTCAGGTCACCTTCGAATGCCGGCGAAATGCCAGCGAAACTGTTGTCACAAAAAGCTGACGATTTGCGGTCCAGACCCGATAGACATGCAGAGACATCCTAATCTACGCACGAACAAAAGTATTGCTTATTAGAATGCCTCAAAATTATATTCCAAAAATGGGAAAGGAGTTTAATCAATTCAGGATCAACTTTGTGAAACCACATTATGATTGCATAGAAATAAAATATTTGTTACATTCACAGGAAATTTATTAAAACACAATCAGTTTCATCAAATAGTTGACCTCGTAAGGGCCTGATGACGTCAGCTATTAGACGAAACCTTTTATGTTATGATAAATTCCCTGTGGAAGTAACAAAGTTTTTATTTATGTGTAACCGTGGAAAATGAGTTGGAGATCAGTTGTTTTCATTTGTTTTTCTTCTCAGATGGAGTTGAGCAGATAATATTCTGCATGCCTCACAGAGGTCGCCTCAATCTTCTCACCGGGATGCTCAAATTTCCCCCCGAGGCCCTGTTTCGGAAACTGAAGGGCCTTTCCGAATTCCCAGATGGTACCAAGGGTTCTGGAGATGTAATCAGTCATTTGAGTAAGTTTCCTGCTCTGGTTTACTTCTATCAGGTTGGCGGGTCTGAACACACCCATTTTGTAGCACCAGTGTTTATGTCACTTCTAAGTTATCTAATTATCATTACTAATTGAACGTACAAGTTATTGAGTGGAAGTTATTTTTACTCTTGAAACTGTATTTTTCTTATGTCTTAATTGTATCAATGAGTTGCCTCCTATCAAAGAGATGAAATACGTAAAATTTTCTCATGGTTTTAAAGTGATAATTATTTTTTTATGGGAATCATAAGGACCATATATGCATCCCTCTTCTAATTTTTTGGGGAATCTGGTATAATTTTACTGGTTTATATAACAATTACCATATTTTCTGGGTTATAAGATATACAAGCATATAAAACACTCCTTAGCTTAGGCTAAGCATCCAGAAAAAATAATGAACCCTTCTATCACCATATAAGACAAGGGTGATTTTCCGTATACATATTTATTCGGAGAAAAAAACCTCACCTTATATGCCGGAAAATATGGTAGTTATCAGCCATCAAATGGTTAGATCCTTTAGTAATCATTTCTAACATTCACTAATATTAAATTTATTTAAAATTTTATTATCAAAGGCATATAAATGTTATTCGGGCAGTCAGGAAACCATCATGGTTGCCTATTTTGTTGTGGACTCTTGATTTTTTTTAATTGGAGCGTTTTGCTTTGAACAAATTTTCCTTACCCTATTAAACCTGAATGTGAACAGACCATGCATATTTAATGTATGCATTAGGATATAATCATCCCTTCTTTCATGAACATCATATGTGGATGTTGATATTGAAATCATTGAAATGGCTCGTTTTTATGAATCCTTTTATAAAGCTTTTTTTTTTTAATCTCATAAAAAGTAGAATTAAAATCATTCTTTTTCTGGACTTACACGTTATCTTGTCATAATTTAAATGTTCCATTCTTTATGCCAGTTATTGTTACAAGGGTGAATTGTAAAAAAATATAAAAATGCCTGAGATTTGCACTGTAAACCTTCCCATGCTAGAAAATATGAGATATGGGGATATAGGTGTATACGTATCTTGGTATAAATGAGGGAATGCTTTTGACCTTACTTCTGTTCAGCCATTAAAATAAATATCTTACTGTGACCTTATTCTGTAAGTAAAACCTCCAGGGCTAATAATTGAGTATTTTTTTTAGTTTCTAGCCCTGCTCATAATCCTGTGACTTATATCAATGGAGAAAAAAGCTATCACATATCCTTCCCTAGAAAATTTAACTGCTTCCATGGTAGAAGAGCATATGTATTTGGTTACGAGGGTCAGTCCTAGCTTAACTTAGGACCCCCCACCAGAGGAATGTCATGGTTTTATTATATTAGTCCTGGATAGTTATTAATGTGAAATGAGATTTTTCGCTTGTGAAATATTTCCTTTTGGGAGTGAATGGGTCACCAGTGATTGATGATGAAGCTTTAGTGTGACCAAAAGCAAAAGTAAAAAGCAAAGTAAAGGCAAAAGAGATGAAGTACAATGGCATTATCGCTAGTAAATGTGAGGAATAACATACAAAGACTATCGATTAAATATATCCTGTGAAATATTAAATTTCAAACTGTTATCAATGTTGAATAAAAGACTGAAGTACTAATCTGTAATAACATGAAATTGAAAAACTCTTGAAAAATCACTAGTTTCTTACTTACCAGAAGATAAATTTAACTGGAGAAATTTTTATGGAAAGTGAAGTGGATTTTACTGCTAGAAATAAGTTTTGTTAAGTTATTACTACATAGTCTCTGCACCTTGCACATTTGTAAAATGGACTCATCATGTCCATAAACTTAAACTTGTTAAATTTTATCATTGTTTCACATTGAAAAAGATGGAGAAGCACAGTAAATTTGTAAATCCCTTATAGAAAACAAGAATGAAAGTAACAGACTGACAGAAGATGCTTCCTATGTTGTTCATTCACAAGCCCCATGGGCATAAAAATATATGATGCGTGTACAACCTAACTTTCAATCTTTGAAATAAGAGATTTTCATGATATACATAATAGCTCTGCTTTGCTGACTAAAATGACACACAACTTGATGGTACTTAAAGCCTAAATAGCTTTATATTTCCTTAGTAGTATATATATCCTTTTTTGTCATAAAAAAGATTGCTAAAATTATCAAAACTAACTCGTAGCACCGAAATGAGATTTTGAATATCTTTATGTATAAACCAGAGATGTTGATCTTCTCTGGGTGGGTATATGAGGAAGTCTCCACTGTAAAAATATCAGTATCCATCTTCCTTAATCGATTCTTCATTTTAGTAATTAAAATTAACTGTGCATGAAATTGGGTTTTTGAATCATTGCCTGTATACAGTCAGGTATTTTTATTGCTGTCTAGGACTTTCGCAGTTGGTTTTTCCTACACATGGTCCTTCCATTTTCTATCACTTTTGCATTTCACAGCCTCCTCTGTCGATCTGAATTTTGACGGAAGGTTTCTCCATGTGACCATGTTGACATGTCCGTCCCACCTTGAGGTAAGAGGCATCAATTTTCCTGCTGATAGCTTGTCTGCATGCACGCGTTCAACTAGTGACTGAAGGCCTCAGCTTAACGCACGATGCGTGTTCCCATTCCGTGAGCCCTTGCATGACCTTGTAGGTAACGATATTTTACTCTCATGGTGGAATCAGGTGAAGGAAAGTGGGCTTAGTTGCACGCATGACTGTGAATGATGTCTGCGTATTAAATTGGAGGGGGATCTACGCACAAAGTATGGGCATCATCATCGAGTCACGTCAACCGCACATATCCACAGTCTTCACAATGGAAGCAACTCCACACAGATGTTTGTACATGGCACTTAATATCAACACTTGAATCTCGCACTACTTTCCACTTCTGAATTTATGGATAACTCTCACACAAGGTTCGACTAAATAATTACACACACAACATTGTTACTACACATAATTATATATAATTATACAACATAATATGTACTATAATTATATACAACGTAAATTAATAAACAATATTAATTACACACACAACATTGAGTGTACAGAAAAACTCGGGAAGATAATTTAATTTGGATTATAATAAGAAAAAGAATAGCAAGGTGGATAGGACACACCCTGAGGTGTAATAAATTCTTGCAGAATATAATAGAAGGAAAAATGGTGGGATATGCCCTGCGGGGAAGACTGAGGGGCAAATGTATGGGTCAAATTATCAGAGTCGTTAGAAAGAAGACCTACCAAGGAGCAAGAGAGCTAGGACTAGATAGTAAAGGATGGAGGGCTGCAATCAACCAATCTTTGGGTTGAAGTACTGACGATGACAGAACATTTATACATCATCATCAGTACTTCAACCCGAAGATTGGTTGACTGCAGCCCTCCATCCTTTCCTATCTAGTGCTAGCTCTCT
>WURS02107887.1:0-49740 GCA_011762765.2 Rhinocypha anisoptera | reverse complement strand
GAGAGAGAGAGAGAGAGAGAGAGAGAGAAAGAGAGAGAGAGAGAGAGAGAGAGAGAGAGAGAGAGAGAGAGAGAGAGGGAGACAAAGAGAGGGAGAGGGAGACAAAGAGAGAGAGAGAGAGGGATAAAAAAGAAAGTGAGTGATGGCAAATAAATTAATAACATGAGCTTAATTACACAACTTCAACACAATATATATATAATAATAAAATATAATATGGTTAATAATAATATAAAGCGTATGGGTGAAAATGAAGAATGATGTGTGTGTGGGAAAAAGAGGGAGAAAATTGGGAATGAGAAAAAAAGAGAAGAGGGGGGGATAATTCGCGATAATTCCTAAGTAAAAATTAATAATAATAATCATCATTATGAGAAGTATAAGTAAGAGAGAGAGAGAGAAAAGAAACAAAAAATATTAAGCTAAAATGGTGAAAAACAAATATAAAATTAAAAAACAGAGTGAGAGAGTGAAAGTGAGAGAGAGAGAGAGAGAGAGAGAGAGAGAAGGAGAGGGAGTGAAAGAGAGAGAAGAGAGAGAGAGGAGGGGTATGAGAAAATGAATGATTGAAAGTGTTCATAAATGATAGTAGAAAAGTGAGGAAAAGAGAGAGAGAGAGAGAGAGAGAGAGAGATACAAAAAAGAGAGTGAGAGAGAGAGAGAGAAAGAGATTGAAACACTATTTAGCCACTTACCCAAGTGTTCCAGTAAGAGAATCTGGGCTTAATCCGACTCATCTTCCGTGTCGAGATCATAAATCACATCGCTATCGTGATTATTGGCACCGTTGTCCGGTTGATTCTGGGGTCGATTCGGGTTTGCCTTTGGCGGTGTATCCGGTCCAGAGTAGGTGCCAACTATATAGCTACAACAATAATGAAACCAACAATCTTTAAGTTTAATCATCATTATCAAATATAAATTTTAAAAATTATTAAGTTAGTATATTTACCAGAGGGCCAGCGCTAAAGCACCGTCTGCCTCTTGTAAATAAACGGCGGCAAAGCCACCGAGGTGAAACTCTAGTTATCATAATTCGAAGAAATAGGCAAAAAATCGAATCGAATCAAGTGAGAATTAAAAAAGTTCGAAAGTTAGAGTCAACTTGAATGAGAATTCGAAGATTTATGCACAACATTCGAGTCGAATCGGAATAAGATTCGAATTATAACACAAAATATTAGATTCGAATCGAATAAGAATTCGAATCACAACTGTAAAAGTTAGATTCGAATCGAATAAGAATTCTAATCATAACAACTAAAGTTGGATTCGAATTGGGTAAGAATTCAAATCATAATAACAAAAGTTGAATTCTAATCGGATAAGAATTCGAATCATAACAACGAAAGTTGGATTCAAATCGGATAAAAATTCGAATCACGACATTGAAAGTTAGATTCGAATCCATCAAGAGATCAAATCCTAAAGCCCATGAGCGGAAAGTTTGACAGAAAACGAAAAATGCCGGAACATGAACATGAATATAGAAAACTACGACCATATTTTTCGTTAATATATAATAGATATTTCTTAAATTATTGAATCAATGTTTTTTAGTAAAACTCAAAACTTCACTTTAAACAAAAAGAAAGTTTTGTCTCGCAGAAAACAATTCAAGTATCTTAAATTCAATAAAAATAAGTTTTAACTTCAAATTTTCGATTAAATGAGTATATGCTACCATGAAATGTTGACTTTCAGTCTGAGAAGTTACACATAAAATTCCATCTTAAAAGAAGTAAAAGTTTAGTTTATAACGCTATGAAAAACTTGTCCATTTTAAAAAAATCAATCTTAACTTTATAAGTTTTAAAAATTAATTTTGTTTTGTGTAGGTTATAAACTTAGCTAGTTTCATTTAATTTAGTTTAGGTATTTTTCCTGCCAAACCCAAAACTTTTTCCACTTCAAACAAAAAAAAACAATTTTTGTCTCACAAAAACAATTTCTGGATGTTTCAAATTCAATATTTTTAAAAAAATCATATCTCATAAAATTTCCATTTAAGTTAAATTTTAACGATTCCCATAGAAAATAAATGAGCTACCATGAAAAGTTGGCTTTCTGTTTGGGAACTTGTACATTTTTAAAAAATTCCATCTTATTGTTCAAACTTTTCAAAAAAAATTTGTTTTAAAATTCAAAGTTCAATCTTGCTTTATTGAACTTTGAAAAATTCGGACGGACATTACACATTTGCATTGCATTTTAAAAAATAAGTGAGTGAAATTCGAATCTCATTTGCGCATGCGCAAGAAATGTAAATATGCTGTCATGAAAAGTTTGCTCTCATCATTAGAAAAACTTGTACATTCAACAAAATTCCATCTTATTTTTCTAACTTTTCCAAAATTTTGTTTCAAAATTCAAAGTTCAAACTTGCTTTATTGAACTTTGTAAAAATTGAAACCGATATTGCACATTTGCATTGACTTTAAGTGAGTAAGATTCGAATCGGTTAAGAGTTCGAATCTCACTCACTCAAAGAGTTCGAATCTTATTGCGCATGCGCGAGAAATGTAAATATGCTATCGTGAAAAGTTGGCTTTCTTCCCGATAATTTGTGTATTTGAAAAAAAATTCCATCTTATTGTTCTAACATTTCTAAAATTTTGTTTTAAAATTTAAAGTTCAAACTTGTTTTATTGAACTTTGCAAAAATTGAGACCGACATTGCCCATTTGCATTGCATTTAACATGAGTGAGTAAAAGAATACTAATATATAAACAATATAAAGAAGAGTGAATGTGAGAGAGAGAGAGTTTAGAGAGAAAGACAATTGAATCACAGTAGCAATCCATGCATACTTGCGCCATTCCAAGAGTCGCCTTCGTGAGTAGGAGTCCTCAATCCATTTCTCCGAAACGATTCGCCCATTTTGCTGTTTCACTTCGCGGTACTTTGGTGTATTTGTAAATGCACATCTGAGAAACAATAGGAAAACAAAAGAGAGAGAAAGGAGAGAAAAGAAAAAAGTTAGTGTATGAGACAAATTAAATTACAAATTGAATTGGAAAACATTGCTCCAGCGATAATGGACACTAAAGCAACAGTGAAGCTTGTAACTCGCTGAATCATGTAAGTAGAAGCTGATGTCAAAAATGTTCGTGCTTAGAGAGACTAGACTAGATCGGATTTTGTTTAGTCAAGTGTTTTTTTAGAAAAGTTTAGTTTAAATAGTTTTTTTTATCAAGAAAGCTTAGTTTTTTAGTGTAGGTTTATTTAGTATGATTTATTCAGTGAAAATTCAACCAGAGTTTTTATTTTATGTCAAGCTAGCTTAAACTAATTTCCGTAAGGCTAGATTAGTTTATTTTAAGTTATATACTACTACTATTATCATAGTTTTATGTTATTCTAGATTAGTAGCACAAAAATTTAGATTCGAATCGAAGATTAGAATTCGAATCATAACAACGAAAGTTAAATTCGAATTTGTTAAGAGTTCGAATCTTACTGCGCGTGCGCGCGAGTATCCAAAAGCTGTATTATCTACACTATATTATTACTTACATCAAGTGAGTGCAGTTAGAATTCCACTTGGATTCGTAGTGAGCACCCATCGCAGTAGCCTTCTCCCGTAATTCCGACCGTAGTGGATTCTCATAGCCACTGAGCACATAGACCACGTGTGACATCAAACCTTCTACACTGCCCGACTTTTCCTTCTTCTTCTCCTTGATCTTCTCACCACTCTCTCTACGATGGTTATCATCATCATGATTTATCATTGATGAGGTAGAAGGACGGCAATCATCACCGTTGGTTGATTCATTCGATTGTTTGATTTTCTTGGATTGATCCTCTTTTTCCGGTGTTTTGACTTTCTTTTCTTTAGTCTTCTCACTCGAATCTTTACGATGATGCTGATCACTAGTTTCCTTTGAGGTATAAGATTAGAAATTCTATTTTTTTACATATAACTCCGTTTTCCAGAACAGAATTTATACCGAACTTAAAAGTTCAAAATTTTTATATTTCCAGACTCATCTCACAGAAAAACAAAAGATTATTTTTAAATAATTTTGTTGATAAACCTAACCCAAAACTACTAAATATCAAATGCTACCTAAACAATATCAATTTTTACAAATAAATTTTAGAACTGGAAATAAGCTGAAACTGAATTTTTGCGCATATTAGATAATAGGGACGATAAAGTGTAAAACAAAAAGTTAGATTCGAATCGGATAAGAATTCGAACCATAACAACCAAAGTTATAAAAGAATCGGTTAAGAGTAGAAATCTTACTGGCGCATGCGCGAGAAGTGTGACAGAAAATCAAAATGCCAGAAAATGAACAATGAAGTAATTTTCTCCTAATTTTGTGTTACCTTGTGATCACCGTTGGTTGCCTCACTCGATCGTTTGATCTTCTTGGTCCGATCCTCTTCATACAACTTTGGTTTTTTCTCTTTCGTCTTTTCATCTGAATCTTTACGATGATGATCTTTGCTTGATTGATCCTTAATCTCGTCACCATTGGTCATGTGACTGGATGTTTTATGTTTCTCCTTTTTCTTCTTCTCTTTCTTCTCATCTTTGTGATGTCGTTTGGAACTGGGCGAATCACCCTCAATGGCTTCACTCGACCTCTTTGTACCCCGATCTTCACTCGTCTTGTCTTTTTTCTCTTTTCTCTCCTTCTTCCTATCTGAATCTTGATGACGATGATGATGATGATCGTTTTCCGGTGTCACATTTCGTTCCTTCCTCTTTTTTGTTTCGTCTCTATCTCGGTTACTCGTGCCTTCTACACTTGGATCACTCTCCACCACCGGGCGTATCTTTTTTGGTTTCTCTTCACTTCCCTTGACAAGACTCATTTTCTTTTTTAAATCATAATTAAAGCAGTTTGTATCGTCTTTTTTCGTCTTCTTCATTTCGATATACTTGAATCTACCCAGTGGATTGTTGATGTTGGTATCACCATTCCTCACTGGGCAATAGTCTTGACCGTGAATTTTTACACTCACAAGTCCATATTTTGCCGACTACATAAAATAATATTTAGAAAAGAAGATAAATAAAATCAACACAACCACTACCTTGTTGAATGGTTGAGAACAGACAAACTTGATCAACTTGCATGGCTCACTCTTGGCCTGAGTAAAGTGCTTGGCACTGCGGTGAAACCTCTTCTTGCAGTCAGTCAGTGTCTTCGAGTTTGCCGGTGAGAGTGTTGATAAAACGGGAATCAATACCTGTCCAAACAACATTAGTATTATTCAATCAAACCAAACGGCAAAAAACAGTCTAGAGTGTTATATTACTTGAAAGTTTGAATCAGCTGATCTAGAGGTGAAAACCTCAACAAAAGCAGAGCCATTGTTGGTGAACTCGATCGATTCGATACTGATCTCCTTTTCGACTTGCAGTGTGATCCAAGACCACTCTTGCCACCGGTGACACTTCCATGAATTGGTATCATCTTCCAGTAGGTTTTTGGCTGGATATTTCTAAAGAGAGATATCCATTAATCAAATTACAATAAAAACTAGAGAAAGAGAGAGAAAATATAAAACCGTGTAAGCTTACCTCGGATTGACTTGAAAACTCAGAAATGGTAAACTTTACGATAGAGGTCATGGTGATTTACAATGATAATCAAAGTTATGAATTTATTATATTTATAAAATGTTTATAAAGTAAATAACAAAGTTTTAATCCATGCAAGTCTTGATTGTCAGAATAAAAAATCACAAAATATATCAATTAAAATACAAATTATCACCATTGTAAACAAGAAAACCCAAACCCAATAAAAAAAGTGCGTGTTTTGCATTTCAGCTGTTCGCGCGAATCCACCTAGGTGGAAATAGTCGGTGTTGAGTGTGTTTATTTTTGCATCGTCGTGTCATCATCATTCACGTTTATTGCATTTTTTTCAAAAATCGGCACACACGCACACACATTCAGAGGCAGAGGCATTTAATTGCCTCTCGATATACCTGTGATATCACGCTTTGAAATGATGCCTTTGGTAGTGGCAGGATTCGACATAAGATAATAGAGCCGTGCGTGGATCAACAAGATGGAAGGGCAGTGGGGGAGGGCAGCGGACTGTGTCGGCTGTTAGGACACGTTAGCACTTAATGGTGATCGACTCCACTTCTCTCCACATACTCTCCAAGTCGGTTTGACATTTGTCTCGCTTCTGTAAAAATTCCGCTACTACTCCGAATAGTATCGGATGATGAATATTGTTATTAATGGGGGATAACTCCTACCAAGCTTCATATTATTATTTATTTACCCAAAAAACACACAGTGGACGAATGTGTTATGGTTGAAGTGCAATTTACATTATATATATTATTTGCTCTAGTCTCAACTTTACCAAGCTCTATCACCTGCAACACTCACAACCTTATCATATCACAATCAACAACAACAGAAATATCCAACTGTTCTACTCACTCACCTGTATTCCGCCCAACAGCTACCTGACTTTTGATTACTGAGAAGCATCCTCATTTCTCTTCTATAACAATCATCACGATGAAGATGGCCAAACGTGATAAAACAGGTAGTGCGGTCAAACTCAATGGATACGCGGACAAATGTTGTACCAGGACAAATTGGAGAGCAGTACTTCTCGTGGCATCTATTGTGATCATTCTCCTTGCGATTGCTTTCAACTATGTCATTCTCTTGGAACACTTTCCAGTATGGTTAGTGAAACATTTCACACTTATATCATCGTGGCTATCTCTGCCTTCATCATCACCGCTATCATCACAACCTAAGACTATACCATCTACTACGCCACCGAGAAGAAGTGATTTGCCCTCGAAGGAGAATCCAGGAAGAAAATCCAGAGGGAGTGCAAGCTCCAGTTATGATCCGGCAGCGATGGTCAAGTTCCTAGACGACATTCTAGAGCAACACGTGGATGACTTTGTCACCGTTGAACAAGATCTAGTCAAGATTGCTGATCTGGTGGCATTCAACAAGATCTACGTTGGACCGCGCATCGCTTCGATTGTCAAGCTTGATCCATTCAAATTTGTCAAGTTTAACCTCGCCAGGCCTTGTGTTCTCTGGTCTGATACGTTTTCATGCACCAAACTGTAAGTATTTGATTATTATTGCCATATAACTGACTCTTGATTTTTTTACCGATTTTTAGAAGCTGTAATATTCAATTTTGTGACAAGTCAGAACTGCCAGAATCGTATCTGGGTATGTTTTCTTTTTATTAACTGGCTAAATTAACTAATTTTTGAATGAATTATCTAATTGCACATTTGACAGAGATGGAAAGCTGTCCCACGGACTCACCCAAGGCGTTGTCAAAGGTGGACCGCACACTATCCCAGGGCAACGTGAAAGAGCTTAACATTCTGTTCGAGTGCAGTCGCGATGACAGTGAAGAGTCACAGTATTACGACTTGATTCTCAATCCCGAACGCTTCACCGGTAAGTTCTCTTTCTCGATATGGATTTTTGCGATTCAAACAACGGGATGAGAATTGGCAAAATTGAGTCATAACTTGTAATACAAAAAGTTAGAATTGAATCGGTTAAGGATTCGAATCACAACAATAAAAGTTAGAATCGAATAGGTTAAGAATTCGAATCATAACATCGAAAGTTCAATTCCTATAGATTAAGAATAAGAATTAAAAACAGCGAAAGTTAAAATCGAATCAGTTAGGAATTCGAATCATTACAAGGAAAGTTAGAATCGAATCGGTTAAGAATTCGAAGCATAACAGCGAAACATAGATTTTAATCGGTTATCTTACTGCTCATGCAAGAAAAGTGTGACAGAAAAAATGCTAGAACATAGAAAATCACGACTTTTCGTTAATAAATAGAAGATTTGGTTTTAGTTTTGGGTTAGACCGTCTAACGTAGACGTACTAAAAACCTATCCAACTCCAAACAGGAAAAGCTGTTAGCCCAAAAAATCCTTTTTAAATGTGTCTGTTTTACCGTCTTTACCTAACAGGCTACGATGGCAATGAAATATGGAATGCCATCTACGAGGAGAACTGTTTCGCATCTCGGGGCAATGCCAACATGTTTGCGGGTCGTTCACTTGACCACCGGTGCTACGAGGAGCGTCTCTTCTACCGGAGCATCTCGGGCTTGCACACCTCAATCTCGACTCATCTCACCTCGATCCATCACTTCTCCAAGGACAAGTTTGGACCAAATACCACTGGCTACTACCACAGATTCTATGGTGAGCATTTGTTGATTTTACATGTTATGTAGCTTAAACCAAAGTGTCTTTCTTTAAAAAAAGCTTTAGTGTTATAATTCAATAGAATAAATCCCAAGAGCATTAATTTATATTTTCAAAAATGTTGAATGTGAATGTGAACTTCTTAAGTTAGCGGCTTTGATATGATATAATAAATAAACCGGTTTTGGCCCAATGTTAAAATTGCTATTTAAAAAGCAATGCTAA
Organism: Rhinocypha anisoptera; assembly: GCA_011762765.2. Lineage (NCBI taxonomy): Eukaryota > Metazoa > Arthropoda > Insecta > Odonata > Chlorocyphidae > Rhinocypha > Rhinocypha anisoptera. The sequence goes on along the minus strand of WURS02107887.1, from coordinate 41,313 downwards.
TCTGATAAAATACATTTTATTAAATTGAGTCATATACTATCTTGTAGTGACTAAAATAGCTTTCAAATGTTTTAAATTTAACAGTCACGTGTAATGATAAATTGGACAAAACCTGGTTTATTATTTTAATAAAAAAGGTTTGTATCTTGAATCGTTTTTTTCAGCGATTTTTAAATGAAAATTATTGCTTCTTATAGTGAACTTTATAATTAGAATATACAATATTTTGAAAAGACAGACACTTTGGTCAAAGCTAAAATCTACTATTACTTATCATTTTATATCATTTCTTGTAGGAAAAATGGAATATCTGAAAAATCTGTTCTTCATCTATCTCATTGAGCTACGTGCTTTGTACAAGATCGAGCCTTATCTGGTGGACAAGATCAAGTGGAATGTGATCGGTGACAAGGTGCAAGCGAAGGATGCCATCAAAGCTCTGCTCAGCACTGAAAAGTAGAGTATTGTTCTATTTTTTTATATTTTAGAAAATAGCATTCAGATTTATTTTCTTTATAAAAGGACTGCGCTTAAAAGTTGGAATCGAATTGGTAATAATTCGAATGATAACAACGAAAGTTAGATTTGAATTGGTTAAGAGTTTTAATCTTACTGCGCATGCTCGGGAAGTTTGGCAGAAAATGAAAAATGCCAGGACATTAACATAGAACATACTACATAGAAAAGATAATTTAACCAAATCGTCTTATAAGAACTGTTTGGTTTTGTCGTATTATTTTATATTATAATAATTATATATTTATTATTATTTTTATATTTAATATTTTGTTGCAATTTTTTTTATAGAATAGTTATTTTTCTTAAAGCAAAAAGTTCATAGTGATAGTATCGAAGATTTAAAGATAAAACACGATATATGAATTAAACATGCTCGCCCTTGAGTTATGCAATTTGTTCTTGCACACTCATGAGTTGTAGTGCAATGTGTTGAATATATTTTCCTGGGCTATTACCAAGCGACTGCACTCAAATAATAACCCTACTATTGGAAATTAGTAACTATACCAACGAATCATAGTACATTTCCAATATGAATAGTACCATTTTCAAGGTCAATTCATTTAATTTTTACTTTTGACTGTAATTAAATTTTACTTTAAATAAAAAGTCATTACATAAGTTAATATATATTAAAATTAAATATTATTAGTGAAACAAAAAGTTTGATTCGAATCTAACTTTTGTTGTTGTGATTCGAATTCATTAACGATTCGAATCTAATCTTTTGCTTTATGATTTGAATTCTATCCCGATTCGAATCTAACTTTCTGCGTTATGATTCGAATTCTATTCTGATTCGATTCGAATTTTTATTCATAGCCGTTTGGATTATGATAACTCGTGATAACTGTTTTACCTGGACGGCAAAGCTTTTTTACAACAGAAAAACTTTAGGGCCGGATCTTTTGTAAAAAAATACCTCTTATATATTAATGAATAATATAGTCGTGGTTTTCTATGTTCTATGCTCAATGTTTTGTCATTTTTTTGGTATTCTGCCACCCACGTTTTTGTACGTTACGTTGAGAGTTACGTTACTTCCACTGTGCTTAACCGATTCGAATCCAACTTTCGTTGTTATGATTCGAATTCGTTACCGATTCGAATCTAACTTTCACTGTTTTGATTCAAATTTTTAATCTATTCGAATCTAACTAGCCGTTGTAAAAAAATTTAATTAAATGCGTATGTTACAGGTACTTCCGGTGGCACTTTGACGAGAACGTACTGTTCCGACACGAACCGAAGCCACTGGCACAGCAGCTAGCGGCACACTTTCACAACATCACCTACAACATCATGGACTGTGTCTCCTGTGATAAGTGCCGGCTGTGGGGCAAGGTGCAGACCAACGGGCTGGGTACCGCCTTCAAGATTCTGCTCACCAAGGACATCAGTCGGCTTCGGTTGAGCCACCACGAGATCACCTGTCTGCTCAACGCCCTCGCACGGCTCTCGTTCAGTGTGAGCCAGATCTCCAACTTTCGCGATCTCTTCCACGAGCAATCGATCACCGGTGGCACCAGGAGCAGCACCAGTGGCAGTAATGGTCTACCTGGCACACACTCCCAACCACCACTGGGCGTGGACAAGGATTTTTTGAAAATTCTCAATTGATTCAACCGTGGGATGGATCGATCGATCAAAAAAAAGTGGCACCAGTGGATAGCGTCAAACATCTTCACGCGTCACTAGGTTTTTTATTATTTATTATCATTACGATTTTTATTTTTATTTTTAATTATATACTTGTTATTATTGGTTTTTTAAAATAATATATTTTGTGTTACTAGGAGATGAATTAAGCGTAGAGAGAGAGAGAGGGAAATAACTAACTCACAATAGCAACAATAATCAACAGACAGTACCATGACCAACCTCAATATTTTTTCGAAGAAGAGATTCGGACAGTTTTTGCAAGTCAGACCAGAGACGACTAGTGAATGAGAAGAGTGAAACGGAAGATGATGTCACGTCGGCAAAAAGCACAATGTTATTTTAGCCTAAAATGATGATGATGATGGTGAAACAGCACTGGCGGCGGTTCTGTTTTATTATTTTTATTTTATTTTATTTTATTATTATTACTCTTGCAAGCAAAGTGTGCTTAGCTTGTCACCACAGAGTTCGCCGTAATTGGCATGCGTCTCTTGGTGGTGATATTTCTCTCTCTCTCTCTCTCTCTATCGTTTACTATTAACCTCTGATTATGATATGATTGACATCGATAAGATATAGCGCTGTCTACTTATTCGGGGAATATTGGTAGACTCTGTCACCCAGAGTTGACTTGTCAGCGGCACTATCATCGGGTGCTATCATCGAACCCGACTGGAGGATCCTGTCACACTTTGGGCTTCATTGGCATTCACGCCGATGCTCTCTCTCTCTCTCTCTCTCTCTCTCTTTCTTTCTCTCTCTCTCTCTCGATGTCTTTACACGCTTCCAATTAAGTTGATCGAGACGCGAGTTGTTCGGTTCGTGTCTGTTGGGTGGCCGATCTCGGTGGCGAGCCGAGCGCGTTTGAGCCACTGCAGTCAACTCTCAATCTGGTGTGGAGCCTCCTTGTCACTTGATTGCTAATGCTGCCAGGCAGGAGGCGTCTCAATAATTATCTCATTAACATTTTCTATCACTCATACTGACTTGGAGTGTGGCTGGTTGGTTGGTTGGTGGGCGCTCTTCACGCGAGCACGAGTTTTACTCGAGCTCTCTGTGGCGCGGGTGGCTCGGTGCGCCCGAATCTGATCTCTTCACTGGCCACTCGACGGACCCACCGATATCTTCTCTCTCTCTCGGTGTGGTAGCACTTCTTTATACATTCCACACCTCACTTACGACCTTTGACCCACAGTGAGCGTGAGTGAGAGAAGCCAAAGTGTAGCGCGACCTTTGAGACATCACCAGTGGGAACTTTGACACCGACATCACCCCTCCCTCTCTCTCTCTCTCTCTCTTCCTTCAGTATTCTACCATCTTGTGGGGGTACTACTTGTGTGTGTGTGTGTGTTGTGGTTACGAAGTAATCTGCAGAAAGCCAAACACACAACGGCATGTGCTCCGTGATGTTTGCACATGGTTTTGGTTGTGCATTAATTAACACACATGCGATCGTATGGTGACGCAAGAAGCAATTGTCAGTCTCTTTTGTCTCTCTGTCTGTGTGAGTTGTTCACTTCCATTTTCAATCTTGCACCACGTCGTCGAGACTCATCGTTTGGAGGGATTGTCCTTGTTGTTGTTGTTGTTGTTGTTATATTGTTTGATGAACCACACTACACTACTCAGTGCACCGTTCTTGTCGTTTGGTGCATCATCAAGGCGATCACTGGGGAGATGTGAGGACGAGTGTGCAAGTGAGCAAGCGAAACTTGTCAAATGATCAGAGGATGCTGGATATGGCAAGTGGGCAGTGAGTGTTTGTATGTGAGTGTTGTGCCGGCACTTTGCAAACACCACTCTCTCATTGAAACATGGCAAAAACAGTGACACTTTGTTCAGTTTGCTTGGATCAGATTACCCGATAAACAATTGACTATGCTACAAGAATGAGCTTCTAAATCTACATCTAGATCAAACCTGGATTGGATCACACCTCTCGGAAGAAGTGTCTTCCACCTCCGTTATTATTAACCAACAAATCAATCAATTGAAATCAATCAACGAGGTTAGTTTTGTGTGAAGTGTGAAGTATAAGATGTGTGATGGTGATGATGCCACGCGTGCAATGTTACTCTTTTTTGTTCAGTTGATTTTGTTTTTCCACCCAGTTTTGTGAGGTGTTAAGCGCTATCATCATCAAACCATATCGCACTCATGCAAACCTGCCTATCACTTACTGATAGGTTTCACATCTCTCTCTCTCTCTCTCTCTCTCTCTCTCTCTCTCTCTCTCTCTCTGTGTGTATCTCTCGCGGTGTTTAAGTGATTGTGTATGATGATGATAATTCTCACTCACATTTCCCCCCTCTTTTGTATTTAGTTCTTGACTCTACTCCAAAAAGAGGTGTTAAGCTTTTTTTATTATTTAATTAAAGACAAGAACTCTTAAAAAGAGCTTTTTGAGTCCAATAAAAAAAGAGTTATAAACCGCATTAATTAATATAAATCATTTTAAGATGATGATGATGATTCAATATAATAAACAAATACTCCTTGCATCATGTCTCATCACCATCATCATCATCATAAGATTCGTATGTATTTGTTTATAATGTATATAAACAAAAAACATGTAATAAACATATATACATTATATATTTTGTGATGTAAAAAAATTAACGAGTTCACTTGATCAAGGCTAAATGTGTCTCAAATCACTGCACACCTCACATGCAGTGATTGCAAGCTGCATTATCATCAAGCATGTCTCATTAATTTTAATAGATTCTTTATGTCTAAGTGTGTGTGTGTGTGTGTGTGTGTGCTTGTCAAATGTTAATAAAATATACTGTTTTCTCTCCCTCTATGCAAACACACACAGACGACACACTTCTCATCCAACCAACCCAAGCCAGTCCGATGCCAAATTCAAAACACCACAACCTATCGGCCATTTTTATGGCAATCTCATTAGTCGGAACTTTGATACTAGTCGCAATCTACGTTCTCACCGGGCACACCAACTACAAGGTGAATTTCATTCTCTTTCTCTCTCTCTCTCTCTCTCTTTCTTCCTCTCTCTTTCTCTCCGTTTCTCTCTTTCTTTATTTCTCTCTTTCTCTCTTTTCTCTCTCAATCTCTTTTTCTCTTTCTCTCTCCCTCTCTCTCTCTTTCTCTCTGCCTCTTTCTCTTTCTATTTTTCTCTCTTTCTCTCGCTTTCTCCCTTTTTCTCTATTTCTTACTATACTATCATTAACTTCTTTAATGACCCCTTCTTGATTGACATGGGTGCTTGATGTGATGTGTTTTACTTGATTTGCTATACGGTATGCCGACTTGCAACTTTGAACATTCTCACCAATCTGAACAATTCTGATGGGAGGCAGTTTGCGTTGACGATCGATGCTGGTTCGACACACAGCAAGGTGATACTGTACCGGTGGAAGGCGGACAAAGTGAACGATACTGGCCAGGTAGAGGAACTCGATTCGTGTGATGTGCAGCCCGGCATCTCCTCCTACGTTGATGACAATATCGATGAGGTAATTTACCCAAAACTATATACACATTTAATTAGACATTTAGGTAACAGTTTGATTTACAAACAAGAAACCGAGATATTCGTATACAATGATAACTCAATTTCACCCCGATGGCGCTTGAAAATTCAAAACTAATTAAAAACAGACAGTGTCGCCATCTAGTGAATATAGACTTAAGTTTTGTTTTTATAAAAAGCTGGCGCTAAAGCGCTATCTGCCTCTTGAAAAAACGGCAACAAAGCCGCTTAAGTCAAACTCGAGTTATTATAATTTGAAGGGAAATGCAAAAAATTAAATAGAATCGAGTGAGAATTAGAAAAGTTCAAATTCCAAATTAAATTGAATAAGAATTCGAAGAGTTATGAGCAAAATTCGAATCATAACATAGAAAGTTGGATTCGAATTGGTTAAGCACAGTGGAAGTAGCGTAACTCTCACAGTACAAAAACGTGGGTGACAGAAAACCAAAAATGACAAAACATTTAATATAGAACATAGAAAACCATATTATTCATGGAGAGAATATTTGAATTTATGATATTCTGTAATATTCATCTCTTATGTATATTTACTTAGTTTAATAGACAAAAAATTCTTATAAAATATGTGTTTTTGCAATTTTACAGCAACACAAGTTTTTAAAATGCTAGAAATACAAGTTTAAATTTTAAAATTAGCCAAAACATGTAAAATCCAAAGTTTGAATGAGCGTATTTCCAACAGTGAAAGTGTATTCAATTTGCTATAGGTAGCAGATCCAATCAACGAATGTGTGTCTAGTTTGGTGGCAAACCTCGACATGGTGAGTCGGCGGCACGTGCCACTCTACCTAGCGGCTACTGCCGGCATGAGAGTGGTTCAATTGAGTGATGCCGCAAGTGCTCAGCTCGTGTTCAACAAACTTCGCGATGAATTCGAGTATGCCGGATTCAATCCGCAGCGAGTTTCGATTCTCACCGGTGCCGAGGAGGGTCTCTTTGCGTGGGTGGCCGCAAACTATCTCTCCGGATCGTTGTTTCACAACACCGCACACCAAACTTTTGCTGGAGTGCACACTTCAAATCACACTTATGGCATTCTCGACATGGGCGGCGCTTCGGCACAGATTGCCCATCAAGTGGCACCCTCGGAAACGGATTCCGATTTAGTCAATATCACACTGTTCGGCAACAACTACTCAGTTTCATCTTACAGCAATCTTTGCTTTGGAGCCCAGCAAGCTTTCTACAGGTACGGTAACTGTTAGCACACATTTGAAACAGTAAGCTTACAGTTTCTTCTAATTGTGTAGATATCTTCGCTTGATCATCACCAAACACCGTGGCAGCAAACGTATTCAGGTGTCATGTTTTCCAAAAGGCCTCAACATATCATCGAGCAAGTTCAAATTGAACAACGAGTGCACAAGAATACGAGATGATGAAACATCCGGAGAGCCACCGGAACACGAGTTGATTGGAACTGGCGAGCCCGAACAGTGTCAACAATCGGTCAACGAGATTCTCGATTTGCAGCGATGCCGTGAGAAGTTTTTGTTGTGCTTCAAGCCAGCAGTGGGTCCCAAGGAGAGTGTTTTCTATGCTATCTCCGCGTACAACTACCTCACCGAAGTGCTCGATGTGAAGAGTGATTTGCACCACGTTCCACAGGACAACTTTTTGAGTGCCACGCGTGAGTTGTGTGCTAGCACAGCACAGCAACTCAAACATAATCCGAAAGCTATGGACAAGTACATCCACCAGTTGTGCTTCCAGCTCATCTACATTCACAGGTATGTTTCAAAATGGCTCACCATCCACATATTATTCAAAAAATCTTACACGCAGGTCAAAATTTTAACCCAAATGTAACAGCTTTTAACCACGATTCGAAATTTTACTCATTTGGTTTTAAAATTACCTGTACATTTTGGGTTAAAATTTTGAAAAACGTTCGTTGTGTGCATCTGAAAATGTCTTTTAAACTATGACAAGTTAAATATAATCTATATATTAACAAAAAGTATGGTCTATGTTTCTATGTTAATGTTCTGGAATTTTATTTAGTTTTCTGTCACACTTCTCGCGCATGCACAATAAGATTCGAACTCTTAACCAATTCGAATCTATCTTTTGTTGTTTTGATTCGAATTCTTATCTAATTCGAATCCAACTTTCATTGTTATGATTCGAATTCTTAACCTATTTGATTTTAAATTTTTGTGTTGCACTTCAATTTCTTAGCCTATTCGATTTTAATTTTTAATTATCATACAAATTTTCATAACTCAAGTTTGATGTTGACGGCTTTGTTACCGTTTTTTGTACAAGAAAGAAGGTGCTTTAGCTCTTGCAAAAAAAATAATTCTGCTCTTGTTTTGGCAGCACACTGACTCGAGTGTACAATTTTAACCGGACTTCGTGGAACAACTTGCGCTTCACAAGCAAGATCAACAACTCACACCTCGGATGGAGCCTCGGTTTCACCATTCACCAGTCTTCGGCGATTCCCGCCGACAGTGCCTACAAGTCTACCTTTGACTTTGTTCTCTACACCATCGCTTTCGTGATTCTCTCCGTGCTGTTCGTGTCAAGCATCATCGTGATGGTCAAGATGTATTTCGGAACACGAAAGGCTCAAAGCCAGTTGCCAATGTACCAGGTGTCCACACGCACCAACAATGGCACCTACGAGATGCCCACTCTACAACACGAGGACATTACTTACTAAACTACTTTTTTGTGGTTTTTTGATGTAATTTTTTGTATAATACTTTATGATCTAATATATTATTACTTTTGATTATAATTATTTGTTTTAAAATTAAAACTTGTTATTACCATGGCACTATTCAATTTAAGGAGTGGGAGCATTTAGTTAAGAAATAAAAGAACAACAATTTGTGTGAAGTATCCAGAATGTGTTTGGTTACTTCAATTTTAATAAATTTTTATAATAAACATAACACAAAGTCATATTAAACAAAAAAATGAGTTTTAAGTCGTGTGTTTAGTAGTTATGTTACCTAAAGTTTGTCCTAATTTATAAAATTAAATGTCGAAATTAATCAAACAAAATTAGTATCATTTGATCGAATAAAATTCAAAAATATTTACAAGTAATAATTATACTTAACACAACAAATCTATATTATTTTATTTTAAAAAAGTTTAAGTTTTAATTACAATTTTTGAAAATTTAAACATAAAATAACAATTAGTTTTTGTTAAAAAACGTAAATAATGAAATGTTTGGAAACGTCATCTGTGAAGGGCGCATACACGTGTTCTGAATTTTTTCAGAAGCATGCTTTTGCAGCCTGCAGCTCTCCGATTTTGTTGTCTGTATTTTGTCATCACTACTATCTGTTGATTTTCTTGTTTGTTTTATTATTATTATTATTCTGGTTATGATCTAATTTTGTAAAATAATTGAAGATGGAAACTATGACAAGATTTCCACGGTCGGAGGGTAAAAAGACCGCCTCGGTAACCAAGACCAAGATTCGCACACCGGTTCTTATTCCCGAAGATGAGCAACTATTCAAAAGTATGAGTTTTATTTTATGGTATACTTCTTTTTAAAAAAGAATTTTAAATATTTTGGTTGATTATAGCACGGAAACGTCGTTTGGATGGCGTTAAAACTAGAAGGCCAACGAAGACGCCAAGATTGTCGGTGAACAAGTTGAATCCACCTTCCAAATTGAGCAAGGTGGTGATCGAGACACTCACCTTGTCGCGACTTATCGAAAACATGATTGTCTACGGGTGTGTGCAAGAGGTGAACGAGTTTGAACTCAAATTCTCGATCACCGGCGGCATTGTGGTGAACGTGCCAATCACCAACATCTCTGCTTCTTACTCCAAGTTGCTCGAGAAGTTTCTCGTCGAGAACGAAGGTGCGGAGGACAGTGTGGCCAAACTTTCATCAATGTTTACTATCGGTGATTCCTATCCGATCAAGATTGTCTCCAAGCAAACTTGTGATCAATTTGGTCACACCGAGGTGGTTGGCTCAATCAACCCGAGCGATGTGTACAGCAATTTTAGCGGGCGTACTGTGACAAGTTTACCACCGGGTTATGGATTGTACGCTGCGGTGGTTGCCAAGGAAGACTATGGCTACTTGATGGACGTTGGAATGGTTGGTGTGTCGGGCTTTCTGTCTTTCGAGGAAGCCAAAAAGTTTGGCTCCACTTTGCACCTGGGCCAGTTGGTGCGGTGTGCCTTGGTGGAGAGCACCGAGCGCAGTGTCACTCTTCGAATCCCTAAGAGGAATGCCACATTCACCATTGACCAAGATGTGGAACCCTCGGTGTACTTCTACGTGCCGGGAGTGAATGTCGCTGCCACGGTGAGCTCGGTGTTCAACTCGGGTCTCGAATTGAGCTTGCCCGGTGGCTACAAGGGCTTCGTATCACGTCATCATCTCAGCGATGATGTCATGATTCTGCCTAGTCAATTCAAACCAGGCGATTTGGTCAAGGGTCATGTTCTCTACCTTCATCCACACACCAAACAAGTCTGTCTTTCACTCAAAACAAAGCTCACTCGCAAGACGGTCAGGCATGTGATCAATTCGGTGCGGATTGGTCTTGTCATTGAGAATGCTGTGGTCTGTGCTCGCGCCGAGTTTGGTTCTCTCATCTTCAAGTAAGTCACTATTTTTGGCAAGAGGAATAGCCCTAAATAGCTATTTGACTAGAGAATTTGAATGTTAATTAAAAATTGAATTGAATTGGCTAAGAATTCAAAGTGTAACACAAAAAAAATAGATTCGAATCGATTAAAAATATGAAATGTGACACAAAAATTTGAATCCACGAGAGTTGAATTCGAATTGGATAAAAATTTGAATCATAACAACGAAAGTTAGATTCGAATTGGTTAAAAATTCGCATTGTAACACAAAAATTTAAAATCAAATTTGTTAATAATTCGAATCAACAAGAGTTGAATTCGAATTGAATAAGAATTCGAATCTAACTTTTGTTGTTATGATTCGAATTCTTATCCAATTCGATTCGAATCATAACAACGAAAGTTAGATTCGAATCGTTTAAGAATTTGAATTGCAATACAAAAAAACATATTCGAATTGGTTAAGTGTTCGAACTGCGCATGTGCGAGAAGTGTGGCAGAAATCGAAAAATACCAGAATATAGAAATCCACGACCATACTTTTCGTTAACCCTTTCAATCCCAAAGATTATCAGTAAAAGATAAGCCTTATATCGTTAATTGAATGAGCGAGACATATACGTCCCGATAGCGCCTTTGGGAGCGAAAGGGTTAATATTTATAGGAGAATCCGTATCAATTTATATGCAATGTTAACCCGTGTGTGTTCTTTTGCCCCCTAAAAGACTACCAACGAACACTTACGCAATTGCGCTTCGTAAGAATTTGTCCGATCCGGGCGAAGGATCGAAGAACTTGTCGATTGGCACCACTCACGTGTGTCGTGTTAAGAAGCTCCATCTCTTTGACAACCTCGTCGAGGTGTCACTACGCAAGTCGTTTGTTGAGAGAAAAGAAGTGTCGGTGGATGATCTCGCCGTGGGTTCGGTTGTAGAAGGCAAAATCAAAAAACTCAAAAAGACCGGCGTCTACGTTCGACTGGGCTTTGGACTCAACGGGTTCATTCCCAACTCACACCTCACTGATGCACCCATGTTGAATCTGGGAAAGAACCGAGACAAACTGTTTCCAGAAGGCAAATCAATCAGGTGTCGTATCACTCGGCTCGACCTCAACTCTCGTCCACCGAAAATTGCGCTCACTGCTAAGAAAACTTTAATTAGTCTCGACCAATCGGAGGTGTTGTCCGACTTTGAGAACATCTCACCGGGAACCACCTCGACTGGTGTGGTGTGTCTCATCAACGACAAAGGCATTCTGTTGGAGTTTTTCAACTGGGTACGCGCCTTTATCCCACTCAAGTACCTGGCTACCTACCAGATCGATCATCCCGAAAAGGTTTTTCAATTAGGTCAACTCGTTCGATGCACCGTGGCGTCAGTGGATGCCACTCGGAAGCACATGGTTTGCTCGTTGATCGATCTCGGCGAACGCAAAACCAAAATTAAGATGAACGTACAAATTACCGACAAGAAATTGCTTAACTCGACTCTCGAGGTTGGACAGATTCTCAAGAAGCTCAAAGTGTTGTACAAGTCACCCTCGAAGGGACTTGATCTGACCAATGCCAAGGAGAACATTCAGGTCTTTCTACCACTGTCACATCTGTCGGACGATGCTCAACTGTGTCGGGTGTTGTTTGGCGCCTACCAGGTGGGCGATGTCATCAACCAGGTACGGGTGTTCTCCAAGGACAGTGCTGGTCTGGTATGCGTCACACGAAAAGCCCTTTTTGTGCACCACGAGACTGTGATGAGCGAAGGTGATATGGCACTGAAGCAAGCCTTTCCCGCGGTGGTTCGAAATGTCACATCTACCGGGGTCTTTTTCGAGATTCCTAACTCACACCAAGGCGTGGTGCGACGTAAATACTGGCAAGATGGCTACGTCGAAGATCCCCAGCGGCTCGGATTGATGCGAGGGCAGACAATCTTTATCTCACCAATTGAGATTGCGCTGCAAGACACGGAAGATTCCACCGAAGTGTCTAATCAACTAAAGAGGTATTTAAATAGCTTTCACGAAAACATTATATTAGGTCTCGCCACTAAATCGTGCGGATTAGCCAATTATTGTGCATAAATGGCGATACAAATGGTAGCGAGACTTAATGATTTTATTGGGTTTCGCTACCAAATCATGCTATTTACACTATCGCCATCTATGCACTATAATTGGCGGCTTCCGTACGATTTAGTGGCGAGACCTAATATTTTTTATAAAGCACCGTGTGCTTCTTGTAAAAACGACGGCCAAGCCGCCAAGGTCAAACTAGAGTTATAATTATAGAAAGGTTATGCCAAACATTCGAATCGAATTCAGTGAGAATTGGACAAGTTCGAATTCGAATCAAATTGAATGAGAATTCGAAAAGTTATTTTAAAATTAGAATCTGATTAAAATTTGAATTATAACACAAAACGTTAAATTCGAATTGGTAAGAATTCGAATCACAACAACGTAAGTTAGATTCGAATCGGTTAAGGACAGTGGAAGTAGCGTAACTCTCGCAATATAAAAGTGTGAAAGAAAACGAAAAATGACAGGATATTGAACATAGAAAACCATGACCATATTATTTTTTTATCAATATATATTGGTGATTTACCATGGCTAACTTTTTTTCAAATAGATTCAAATTCTCCATGAAGTTATCGGATGTGTGGGACAAGGATGTTTCGAGCCGAATCGAGATGTTGAATTCGTATTTCACCGACCACCATCTGGCAGTCAACTTGTATCAGAAGAGTGAGAATGAGAACATGAGCTCGTTGCGAGAGTTATGCTCGTACACCGTAGGCCAAGTGGTGACCTATGCCGTGACCGACATTGCCGATGAGGAGATTCACCTTCGAATCAGTCTCAACGGGAAGAAGAGTGAACCCTCGGTGAATGGAATTGCACTCAAGTACACTGACTTTGGCGATTTGAGCGTTTCGCAGATGGGCAATGCCATCGTGTGCGATGTGGACTATGCACGGAAAGCACTTCGAGTGTTTATTCAACCCTCGCCGAATAAGCTGGTGCGCCACGTGAAGAACGCCATCCAGAAGTCGATGGGACAACATCTCAAACTGGAACAGTCGATCAAGGGTACGGTGATCTACATTGGGCCACGTTATGTGTTGGCTGTTCTAGCGGGACACGCTCCTGGTGTGCTCGCTTACGTACCGTCCAGACGTCACTACAACGATTTGGGCCATATTGAACAGCTCTACTCACTGGGCCAAGAGTATCACTTTGTGGTGAAGAACTTGGAGGACAGTCGGGTGCTAGCCATTCTCAACACTAACCTCAAGAAGAACAGCGTTGACAAAAGTGCCAACCAAGCATTGCCAAAAACTAATAATAAGAAACAAGAAGCTCAAAATGCTTCACCACAAACCAAGCCTCAAACGAAAAAACGAGCTCGAGAATCGATATCGGAAGATGATGGTGCAACGTCCCTGGTGGAGGAGATATCTGAACCGCCTAAAGCCAAGAAAGCAACCATAACCGAAGAAAAGTCAGTTTGTCTTTGTGTGTAGATTTATTTAATCTAAAAGGTTATTTTGATTTATTTACAGGAAAAAGGCGAAAGTCGAATCAAAGGAGGATAAGTCACTCGAGACGTTTGATTGGGAGATACCCGAGTTGAACGTTCAAGTAGATGGCAAGCAGAATGGTGGTCATGTGGAAGAAGAAGAAGAAGAGGATGACTTGGAATTACTGCTCGACAGTGACTCAGACGAGGAACACACAAGCAACAAGAAAAAACGCAATACTCGCGAAGAACGCAACGAGTTGGCTCGCCAACAGGAACTTCGCTTGCGTCAGAAGGAAACCGAACTGAGCAATACGGAACGCACACCGCAGGATGAGCAAGACTTTGAGATGGCCGTGGTGGCCTCGCCCAACAGTTCGCTCGTCTGGCTCAAGTACATGGCTTTCTACTTGGAGCAAGGCAACGTGGAACAGGCGAGAGCTATCGGCGAACGAGCCTTGCAGCGTATCGTCTTTAGGTTGGTTTAATTCAATACTGTTAGGGGAGATCCATCAATCACGTGATGGAAGATAGGGGTGTAATGTCATGATAGAGGTGGATATCTCTTTGAGGGGTAGGGATGGGTTAATACAAGATGACCAGAGAATGTGTTTCTATACAAAAACTTTTCAAAAGCTTTGTTTAAATAAACATTTTTACGCTCACAAGTAAGGCAGAGAAGACCTAACAAAATTTAGCCGATTAACTTAATCGAACCGAACCATACTTGAAACGGTTTCATGTATCTTTTAGTCCAATTTTTTAAATACTTACTTTACTCTACTCACTTACTCACACTTCGGTGTTTTTGTTTGGTTCACAGGGAGGAAAAGGAGAAACTCAATGTGTGGTTTGCATTGATGAACCTCGAAAACACCTACGGCGACGAGAAAAGCATGAACGCACTGATGGAACGCGCTCTCCAGTTCAACGATCCCAAAGTGATTTACCTCCAGCTGGCCAACATCTACGACACCTCCAATCAGAAGGAGAAGGCGGAGAAAATTCATAATGTCACGATACGCAAGTTTAAAACAGATCCCTCCGTGTGGGTGGAGTTTTTGGTATTCTTCATGAAGAACCAACGAGTCGAGTCGGCCCGAAAGCTCTTTCAACGTGCACTGCAAAGTCTCGAGACTCGGCATCATATTGATCTGATCTCGAAGTTTGCCCAACTTGAATTCCGGTTCGGCGACTGCGAACAAGGTAAGACCATCTTTGAGAGTCTATTGGCCACCCACTGGAAGCGTCTCGACAAGTGGTCGATCTACCTCGACATGCTCATCAAGTACACGCTCGAGGAGAGCAATGTCGACACACTGGACTACATTCGCAACGTATTTGAGCGATTGCTCACATTCAAACTTCCACCCTTCAAGATGAAGTCTGTCTTTAAGAAGTACTACGACTTTGAGTCCAAGTACTCAGGCGACAATGTTCAGCTGCTCGAGAGGTTGCAACAGAAAGCCGCTGAGTACGTTGAGAGTGGTACTATCACCGTTTAATTATATTGATATATTGACATTGTTTTTTTGATTGTGACAAAGAATAAATAAATAACAATTACAAAAGCTCAAAGGGAATGATTTACAGCATTCTTAGGTATGGAGTGAGCTTATTCATTGGTTTGAATGTGAAGGAAGACAAGTTTACACTTGACACCATTTATAAATACAAAAACAAATTGGCGCATATCTTATTTATTGAAAACACTAATCGTCTCATATTCTAAAGATATCTAGAAGTTTCTAAATATTTTTCAAATATTCTAAATATCTATTTTTTTAATATTTGACTTTCGATATACCTTCTAAATATACAATAACTTCTAACTCTAACTAACTCACAATAAAATTTCTATATATTCAGAAAAAAATATTTAAATGATATATTTAGAAAAATGAAAGTTAGCTTCCCTGTATTGCCGTTTCAGATAAATTCAGAACGAATTTTGTCAGTGTAACAAAACTTCCGCACTTTGGCTTGTTACTGTTTCAAAACTACTATACATAATAAGCATTTTTAATTATTTATTGTAACATTCTTTATCTCGTAATTCATGTTAAAAATAATTTAATAATTAACTAACTAGATCAACAGATCATTTTTCTAAACATTGCTCTGACTAGTATGAAAAAAAATAAAAACAAACTAAATAAAAGCTCGAATAATTTTTGATGAGATTTTGATTTTTATCAGCTTTTTTCAACTGAATGACTAGTTTAGCTGATTCTGTCCTCGAATGACTCGATTTGATTGTCCGTTCACATATGACGATTCCGACATGCAGAATTCTAATTCCAACAACAATTAGCTTGATTTTAGCGAAATATCTTGCGATGCTTTGCGATTGTGAAATTTTTTCTATTCAGATATAAAAGTCTGAATTTAAGGTGCAACCGAAAGCAGCCGAGTACTATCACTACATAGCTATCTTGACATTGACATTGATTTTTTGATTGTCTCAGTCTGAGACTCAGAGAATATATATAAATAATAAAATTACAAGAATGATTTGCAACACTGCAGTCTGGTAGGTAGGGGTGAGCTCATTAATTGGCTTGTTGAATGTGAATTGAGAGAGAGAAAAAAGAGACAGGCGAGCACAGGTTCACACCTGGTAGTGGTGGCACCACCAATAAATCTGGCACATTGATTGCCCGATCGGTGAGCCGCCAGTGACCAATTGACCGCTCTGTCGAGCCTTTTATTTGGCGCACTCGTGTGTTCCAGTGTAAAACGTGCTCAATCGCGCCGGTGCCTCTGTCTTTTTACAGGGTGTCTTTCTTCTTCTTCTCTCTCTCTCTCTCTCTCTCTCTCTCTCTCTCCCTGTGTGGCTGACCTTGGAGCCTCAAATGACTGTTGGCGGGTCGTTTGTTATTTCATCAGTCCGACTAGGACGATATTTATGGCTCCATCCACGGTGACACACGAGGGTATACAAAAACAACGAAAAAATATGTCCCGTGTGCGGTTTGTTCGAAGCTCGATCGATTGATGATGATGATGATGATGACTGGCCGGTGGTCGGGTGAGATGCTTCTAGGGTCATTCTTAGGGCAGTTCGCGTGCCGGCGGGATGTCACTGCCAATGGGGCAGATGCCGCTCGAGCGGGCACCAAGCTGTCACTGTGTGTTTGTTTTTTGTTGTTTTTTGTATATACCAGTGGTCTAGCCAAACTACTACTACTACTACTACTCCTCTCTCTCTCTCTCTCTCTCTCTCTCTCATCTCTGTCCCTTTTCAATTAGCCCAACTTTTGAGCGCCACCGATCCTGGTGCCTCATCGCGCTCACAGCACGAGTCCACCGGTGCGCGCCAGTCCGGCCAGCCTAGCTCTCTTTCTCTCTCTCTCCTTCTCTCTCTCTCTCTCTCTCTCTCTCTCTCTCACCATTTCACTCTACACTCCGAGACTCATCTCGCACCCCTGTGTTCTACATTCTCTCGCCCAATTCTTCACCTCGCCACGCGAGCTATTCTTCTTCTAATTAAGCTAGCGAGTTGTGTTTGGGAGCACAAGTGCGGCAGACAAGTGTGCCAAAGTGAGAAAGAGAGAGAGAGAGAAAGCGTCCATAATGATGTGGTGTTTGTTTAGTCCAGTGTGCGTCACCGGGCGGCCAGAGAGGCCAAGGTGATCGCGCCAGTATGCCATAGATAGAGAACGAGAGAAAGAGACCGGCGGGCCGATCAAATAGCCCACTGGGGTAAGCCCCAACTACGTTTAGCACAATAATATGTGAAACGCCAATGAAACCCAAACTGACAATTAAAAACAAACAATTATCAACACCACCACTAGCAGCACCAATCGACGTCAGTGGCGAGACGCGCGAAAGACACACACACACACCGAAAAACTTGAGAAATCAAGTGGCACTGTGGTTAAGGTCAACAACAAGAAAAAGGAAGAGATTCAAGCCCAACACCACCTGAGAGTGTAGTCCAATTATCATTTTCGCCAGGTTGACATGCCAAAGATAAGAATCTATAGTGTCAGATTTCAATTAAAAACCCACTGGGAGACACGCACAGGGAGAGAGAGAGAGAGAGGCAAGCGATAGCGAACGCGAGAACAATCTATTGACATGAACACCACTCATCGATGAGAAGATGAGGTGAGCACAAACTCATGGAGGGATGGATGTTTGTCTGGTTCGTTTGGTGCGATCGTGTGATCAGTCCACTCTCTCTCTCTCTCTCTCTCTCTCTCTCTCTCTCTCTCTCTCTCTCTCATTTTCTGTGTGTGCTTTCGTTTGTGTGATTGGTGGCATGTTCGGTGGATGTCCCGTCATTGCCACCGTTGGGTTGTCGTGCCCGCATTGCTGGCATTTTTTCTACTACCACCGGCACCAGTCATCACCCTAGCTCGACTCTCTCTCTCTCTCTCTCTCTCTCTCTCTCTCTCTCACTCTCACTCACTCACTCACTCCCTTTCTTGTACTATCGCCATCACCGGTAAGGCGCGAGGTGATAGTAAAAAAAGTTAATTTTAAACTTTAACCATAACATGAGATAAACACACACATAATTCTTTAGATAATAATAACAACCATTGATAACAACCAGTATAGTATAGTTTAGTATCTAGTCTAGAATATACGATATGGTGGAAGCGCAACCAATATTACTTATTGTTGAAAGGAAGGAAAATTGTCTCCCGTGCAAAGACTCTTGAGTCACGTGAACAGACACGGATGTCGTGGTGAGTGGGGTCTGTCTAGTGTCGTCGATAATTGGCTACAATTGATGAGGTGCATCTTTTAGTATAGTGTCACCTTTTAGAGGTGTGCGTGTGAGTGTGACAATCTAAAACATATAATCGTATTGTTATTGATAGAGACATACAAGCTGGGTGAATGAGAGAGAGAGAGAGAGAGAGAGAGAGAGAGAGATCGACAAAGTGGTTGGTCAAAGGCATTGTGTGTGAAAGGTGACATGCCGCCTGGACGAATCTCGCTCGTGCCATTGTGAGACTAACTAATAACACTTCGGTAGAGTGATTCTGGAATGTGACTCTCTCTCTCTCTCTCTCTCTCTCTCTCTCTCTCTCTCCTACTACCGTCATTTTACTCGACTCTGAGAGTTGACTCGTTTTCTCGGATCACCTCGGTGGCGCGAGGCGGTTGCAGAGGCATTCGCACTCCAATTGAACCACTGATTGCATTTGATAGGTGACTATCAATAAATTAGCACGTTAGTTCTGCTCTTGTCGTCAACGTTTGCAATTTGTTTGCTCTATATGTAGTAGGTTTTTTTTCGAAGTGTGCCCACACTCAGTAGTAGTAGACTCGTTTGGCGCGAACACCGAAAGACAACTGGTGTCAGTGACTTGTTTGCCTTAGCGAGAAGAAGAAGAAGCCAAGGCTCCGATTTCGATCGAAATCGATCTCACTAATCTTCGCGTTCAGTGGCTGTCAGTGGCAGCAGTGGTGTCAAGCGCAATCAGGTTGCGCCACTTTTGGCACTCCAACATCAGTTTGCTCTTGTTGGTGAATAAATTAATTCAATCTCGATTCGAGCAAACTGCAAAGAGCGAGAGAGAGAGAGAGAAAAGATGGTCCCCATTGTGCAGTGAAGGCACTTTTTTGACACATTTGCTCACTCGGACTCGGTCAGTGCCAGTGCTTCACAACGGTCACTCTCTACCACTCGATTGCATCTGCGCGTCAACATTTGTGTCTGGCACGCGCATTATGCGTCTATGAGCAAACTTACAGTCCATGTGGTGTGTGTGTGTGTGTGTATTCACCCTCCTGTCTGATGTGTCCTCAGCTGATGAGGAACTTTCATTTTTTCTTTCTTTTTCTCTCCTCCTTGACTCACACAGATGGACAGTGAGAGTTGGTGAGGCGGATGAACATGTAGCCGGATTGACGAATGTCGGTTGTCGGCACAAAGTGCTCTCGCCAACACATTCGGGCACCGGTAGTGCGACGATGATGCTCAAATCAATGATTATTAAAACAATGCAAAAGTCAAACTCAAAACAGCAAAAAAATTCCGGACCCAAGCTTAGAGATAGTTTTCGCTTTTTTGCTCGGATGGTCAAAGAATGTATATAGATTGGCACCGGCGCTCGAGGCGATGGCTGGAGTGGTAAATGTGCATAGATTTTGAATTAAAAAAAACACACTACCGCTGGCGTGACTTGGAGTGGGCGTCCGATGTGTGCTCCGAGAGTGAGGCCTCGCACCCCACTGGTCACTTGCCGCTAGACAACAACAACAACAACACACAGACACTCAAGAAAGTTTATCTTGATTGGTGGGGCAGTGCTTGCAATCGCTAATTGTTATGCAATTTATCAATCGATCGCTCGGACCAGTGGCAGCGAGAGTTCAGCAGCAGACAATAGACAAGTTGGAGACCATTAGTGGAGAGGATGGGGCTACTAATTAGACACAATTAAGGCTCATTCAATTAGCCACTGACTGGTTCGACACACACACTAGCACACGCAAAGGTTGGTGATTTTTTTAGTGTCGTGCACCCAGTGATTAGCTCGGCACCCGGCGACAAACCCCGACAGACATTCCTTGAGTGACCTTCACACACAAGATCTACACACCAACAAGTGGGCCATATAATTGCGCCCAAATACTCACACCCTTCACCCAATGCAGCACCTAACTCTTAACCTGATCGTCTCATTCTCCGACTCACACTTTAGGCAACAATTCGATATTACATATATAATAATATAATACATATATATTGCGCACTATTAACACTATACTCAATGGTTATCTATATGTTTACGTTTCACAACCGAACAAAAATACTCCAATATCACATTGAACTATTATAGTAAAAAAATTGTTGTAATAATACTAATAATAATAATAATGATAGTATATATAGCTTGGGTGCGCAACAATAAGTTTCTTGGAAATGGAGATGGCGGCTGCACCGATTAGAGGGGTCGAACTTGCGATGCCGAACGGTAGTGTCCTGTGGTGGCGGTGAACGAGCTTTGATTAGTGACTTGTGTGTGAATGTGTGTGTGATCGATCGATTCTGCCCACCTGCCGCCCGCACTCCTTTCCTCTCACCTTTACCTACCTTTGAGTTTGCTCCAGTGTGAGAGCTAGAAACAAATGAAACCTTTTGGAAAATAATATCGAGGGAGAAAGAGAGAAAAGAGAGAAGGGAATATTGACAAAAAAATTTAAAAAATAATAATAAAATGTAGTATAAAAAACGGCGGCAAAGCTGCCGAGGTCAAACTCGAGTTAATTCGAAGGGTTATGCAAAAAAAACGAATCAAATCGAGGGAGAATTAGAAAAGTTCGAATTCCGAATCAAATTGAAGATTTATGCACAAAATTTGAACCAAGTCGGAATAAAATTCGAATCATAACACCTAAAGTTACATATTTAGAGATGGTTAGAATCGAATCGGATGAGAATTCGAATCATAACAGAGATAGTAAAATAGAATCCGTTGAGAATTCGAATCAAATCACTAAACAATTTAAATTCGAACTCAATTTCATGTGTACACATATCTGTTACTATTAATCTACTGACACAACATTAACTGCGATAACATCAATAACTATCGAACTGTAATATCGATTAATCGCTTGTTGACACACTTTCCTGTCAACATTGTTTTTAATCGATAAGTTGTTTTACATTTGTGTATTTATTTTTTACACTGATACGTTTTATTAATTTGCATTTGCATTTTGCTTTAATAACAAGTAAATACGACCAATTCGATGGCTTGCAGTAAGTATTTCTGCTTTTCATCCAAATATACTTCATTTTGGTGCCGATTTCAACAGGATTCAAGCTCTTCACCGAGGATCTCTCGCTTTGGCCACAACTTCGTCGACTTGAACCCGACTTTTTGGCTCGATTGGAGCGTTTCTTTTTCTGCGATGAAATATGCACAATTGGAATCCTATGGACACGAGACGGACAAGCCTACTACGCCAAGTTTACCAATCGTATCGAGTTGATCGAGGTTCCTCAATGGAACAATGCGGTCAATGTTGCGTTCATGGAGCACGAAGACTTTCCTCAGAACTACTTGATATGTGTGCTCACCAAGTCGAGCTCGATCTGGACCTCGTCCTGGTCCGATCCCACCCATCCCACACTGTTTGCCATTCACGCCAAGCAACTTTGTCACGGGACATCGAACACTTCAATAGGTCACTTGCTGGTTCTTGACCACAGTGGCGGTGTGTGGGCGTGGGGAGACAATTCTTGCGGTCAACTTGGTTTCGGGCATAGGGAGAATAATTTTGCTCCTATCTTGTTGCAAGTTAACTCACTAATCGGCAAGGGAGTGGTGGAGATACGGGCCAATTACAAGATTAGCTTGGCTTACACCGACCGCAATGAGATTTACCTCTGGGGCAAGATTCACGAGGAAACCGATTGGACACTGCCACGACTCATCTCGACACCCTCACACTCACACATTGTTTCATTTGGCATCCTAGGCGGTGAGTTTGGAACCGATCTCTCGGTGACCACGCTAGATGGCAAGTTTTACCGCAACGAAACCCTTCCCTATCGAGACCCCTGGGATGAGTGTCCGTGTAGTGAGAAGGTTATCAAGATACACCAACCCGAGGAGCATAACGACGAACTATGTTTGGCCTTTGAGACCCCCTCCGGTCGATTCTGTTTCGACTATCAACTTCAACTGGGAATTTCGTCTGTTGAAGGCTCACTGGTGGATGCGGCTCGATACGAATCCACTCCCGGCATTGTCACTCTCACCGAGCAGGTAAGGATTCAAACAGGTAGAAATTTGTGACTGTTTCCGGGTTACCCGAACGGGTACGGGTACAGGTAACAGGTACAAAAAAATTTAACCTCAAACCCGTTATCCGATAGCCGAAATTTCTACCCCAAGACCCTAAACTAAACTTTCTCTCTCTCTCTCTCTCTGTCCCTAATAGCTTTACCAAACACATCTCTCTTTTTGTCCCCAATAACCTAACCTAAACTCTTTCACTTTCTGTTCCCACTAACCTAACCTAACACGGGTATAACAGGTATTATTTTGGGTAAGAGATTTTCCCTTCGGGTATGAGTACGTGTAATGGGTACAAAATTTTAACAATTTGGGCCCTTATGAGCAGGCACTTCGCGAAGCGGGCCGATTCAACGATCCAAACTCCTCGGACTTGACGGTTCGAGTCGAACCGAACACAATCTATGTGCATCGTGAGGTGATTCTTCGCAAATCACCCTTCTTAGCTAATTTCTTGGGCAACAACACCCGAAGAATTAATTTGGTTGGTCATTACCCGGTGATCTACTCCTACCTTCGATACCTCTATTCGGGTCGATTCACCGATTTGCGAGATCCGTTCGCCATGCTGCGCTACGCAACCCACGACCCCGATCTGCATCGACGCTTGATCGCTCATATCATTCGACTCATCATTCGCTTCTACCGTCAGCGTTATCTGATTGATTTTTTCTGGTCTAACCGAGAAGCCCTTTCTCAACCGATCTACCCGAGGCAGCGCACTCAACCCGATGAAACTCTATCAGCTCGAATTATTCGTCATCTTTTGCAAAGCTTACACTTTGGGGAAGATTTGGATTAAATTTTTGAATTTAACTTTTAAAAATAATTATCATTACGTAGCGAGTGCATCAACAATGAAGAAGGATTGCGATTCAAGATCATATCTTATCCAAAATTATACAATGAGATACTCATGATAAATTATCATTAATAAACAATAAATAAAATGCTTTTGTTACGATCAGCACCGGATTTAATATAATTAACTGAAATCTAGAGTAGAAGGTGGTCTTACAAGACGCTATGAGTGGTGGCTTTATACCCATTCCAGAGTATTGTTGTTAACCACAACACTTTTAAATTTGAAGAAGAAATAATAAACGCAATAGAAAATGCCGACAAAACTATAGTTGAGAACTATAATTACAGCTAAGCTTAGCTTAAGTGAGTTAATCTTGAAGAAAATGCTTCGGAATAGAATGTTCCTTGCCGTTTGTGCATAAATTTTTGTTTGTTAGTTAAATTTAAAATTTAATCATAAAACTAAAATTTAGATTTAATAAATTTTTTTCAATTGAGTAGAATGGGTATTATTGATTTTTTCACTTCCAAGCATAAAGTTCCCTGAAACTGGAATAGCTATCGAACTGTGGAATCGATTTAGTCGCACTTCACTTGAGCACACATGAATGACGTGGATCAACAGGCAGTTTTCACTTTAAGAGAATCACTTGTTCTACTAAGTGCTTCTCGTTTTGCTCATTCTAACAACTCAACAAATCCAGAACGATGACTCGCGGTGGGTGTTCTTACTTTGGATAAAAAATTTTCATAGATTAAATTCTGATACGATTTTGCTCAGGAATCGAGTTTTTCACCGAGGATCTCTCGCTTTGGCCTCAACTTCGTTTACTTGACTCAGACTTGTTTGCTCGATTGGAACGATTCTTTTTCATTGACAATGCGGGTATATCAGTAATATTATGGACTCGCGACGAATGTGCTTACTATGTTTGCGTCTTGGATGAGGGCCTTGTATTGATTGAGATTCCAGAGTGGCGCAATGCTATTCAAGTAACTTGCATCCAGCTCGATTCACTTGATGTCTGCCTGATTATGGTGCTCACTAAGTCTCACCTGGTTTGGTGTTCAATTCTTACCAATTCGATTCAACTACCTGAACTGACTCCACTCACGCTGTTTGCCACCGGGATTCAAAAACTAAGCCGCGGGTATGCAACGGATGTTTTTGCTCACTTGTTGGCTCTGGACATCGATGGAGGTGTGTGGGCGTGGGGTGACAATTCGTGGGGTCAGCTTGGATTGGGTCATCAGGAATTAATGCTCACCGATGGTTTATCACGCGTTGAATCACTGATTGGCAAGCGTATTGTGGACATTCAAGCTCAAAACAAAACTAGCCTCGCCTTCACCGATCGCAACGAGATTTATCTCTGGGGCAAGGTTGGTGAATCTACCGTGTGGACCGTTCCACGACGAATCTCTACTCCACCGGAGGTTATTTCATATGGACTTGTGGCAACTTTGTATATGGTATTTCTTGATGTAACCACTCTAAGTGGCCAACACTACCGCAGCATCGGTCCCTTCTTCGGTGACACCTGGCAACTGGTCCTTTGTGGCGAGAAGATTGTTAAGGTGCTTCACATGGAAGAGCATAACGACAATCAATGTTTGGTGCTTCAAACTCAGTCGGGTCGCTTTATTGGCGATTTTTTCCACGTTAAAATAGCCATTTCGCATCCCGGTGGCTCATTGATCGATTCAGTTGGCCACCATACTACTCTTGGCATTGTAACTCTCACCGAGCCGTCTCGTCGGCAAGTGTTCCTATTCAACGACCCTCTGTCCACGGATTTGATTCTCCAAGTTGGTTCCAGCGTAATCAATGTGCACCGTAGCGTAATTTGCAGCAAATCACCTTTCTTATCTAAACTTCTACAAGAGCATTCCCAAAAAGTATTGGTTTTGGAAGACTTTCATTTTAGTGAGGTATACCAATACATCCGGTTTCTCTATTCGGACCAATCTACGGATTTGCGAAGACTTTTTAGTATGTTGGCCTTTGCAATGAACGATCCCAATCTTCGTCGACGCTTGATTTGCATGATTACGCAACAGATGATCCATTTCTACCGCCATTTTGGCTGGAACTCAGTGGCACAGTATCTTTGGATTAACCGTTTTGCTCGCGCCAAGCCCATCTATGACCAACAACGCACTCAGCCAGATGACACTCTCTCCGCTCGAGTTGTGCGTTATCTATTTCAAAACATTCACCGCATTAATTTTTCCATTTTTCAACTTGAAGAGTGATGAGTTTATTTCTTTAAACCAAAGCAAATAAAACTTTTTGATTTTGTAAACCTGGAAAGTTTGCTTTTAAAAATTGAAATTTTATCTCATGTGATTGGTGAATGTTCTCTAATAAATTAGTAGTTATTAGTAATAGTAATAACATGATATATAAAAATAGATATAATGATTCAAATAATAAATGAAATGTTTTAAATCTTGAAGGGCAAAGGAAATTGCCACAAAATTGAGAATTATTCTTGACTGACTTATTGTTAGTTTTTTAACATTAGAACAAGTTTTATCCGAATACAGGCAACACTCAAGAAACGGCCAAAAATGTTCTTTACCTTTGGCAGTACAAAGTGGCCTTTTTTCGAAATGTGGCCAGAGGTAACGCGTGCGCTTGTTCTATGGCGATTTATAATGGAGGTCTTTTCTTGAGCGGGCCGATTGAATGGTATCATTTAAATCCTGAGATAATAACCTTTCTAATAATATATGTCTACCCATTATTTTACAAAATATTCTGTACACGAGATGAAAAGTTTCCTAAAATTGGAACAACAATAACTATCGAACTTTGGAATCGATTTAGTCGTACATCACTTGAATGACGTGAATATTCACGTGATTATAATCAACAGGCAGTTTTAGTTGTTCCACCAAGTGCTTTCCAACAACTCAACAAACTCAAAACGATGACTCGAGGTGGGTGTTTTTTTGGTATTGATTTTCAAAGATTAAATTCTGGTACGATTGTGGCACAGGACTGGAGCTTTTCACCGAGGATCTCTCGCTTTGGCCTCAACTTCGTCGACTTGAACCAGACTTATTTGCTCGATTGGAACGATTCTTTTTCTTTGATGATGAGTGTGAATCGGGAATATTATGGACTCGAGACAAACGTGCTTACTACATGTATACTTTCTTGAATAATTCTATTGCAGTGACTGAGGTCCCGCAGTGGGACAATGGTATTCACGTGACTTGCATCAAGCCCGATTTACTTGAAGCCAGCCTGATTATGGTGCTCACCAAGTCTCATCTTGTTTGGTGTTCTATTCTCACCACTTCAACTCGACCACCTGAACTTAGTAAACCGACGCTGTTTGCCTTCAAGATTCAGAAACTAAGCCGCGGGTCTGTAGCGGATACTTTCGCTCACTTGTTGGCGCTTGACCTCAATGGAGGTGTGTGGACGTGGGGTGACAATTCCTATGGTCAGCTTGGTTTGGGACATCGAGAACCAATGCGAGCCATTTGTTTTTCGCGCGTTGAATCACTGATTGGCAAGCGTATCGTTGACATTCAAGCTGAAAACAAAACCAGCTTGGCATTCACCGATCGCAATGAGATTTATCTCTGGGGCAAGGTTGGTGAATCCACCGAATGGACCCTACCGCGACGCATCTCTACCCCACCGCACGTTATCTCATATGGACTAGTGGGAACGATGGTTTCCGTAGAGATTGATGGGACCACTTTGTTCGGAAAACACTATCGCAACTTGGGCCCCTTTTTCCGAGACACCTGGCAAGAGAATTGCTGCAGTGAGAAGATTGTTAAAGTACACCACCTGGAGGAGAATAACGACAATCAATGTTTGGCGTTTGAAACCCACTCTGGCCACTTTATTTCCAAATTCCACGTTGAAGTTGGCATTTCGCCTCCCGAGAGCTCAATGATCGATTCAGTTCGCTACGATACTACTTTTGGTATTGTTACTCTCACCGAGTCGGCTCGTCGCCAAGTGTGCTTATTCAACGACCCTCAATCCAGTGACTTGACCATTCGAGTTGGTAAAGAAATTTTTGTCCACCGAAACGTCATCCAGAGCAAGTCGCCTTTCTTAGCTATGCTTCTACCAGAGGATCCATCAGAAGTGTTGGCGTTGGATCACTTTTATTACGAAGCGATTTACTCCTACCTTCGCTTTCTCTATTCAGACAAATCTACTGACTTGCAACACCCTTTTATCCTGCTTGGCTTTGCCACCAACGATCCAAATCTTCGCCAACGATTGATTTGCCTGATTACTCAACGTATCATCTATTTCTACCGCCGACTTGGCTGGCACTCGGTGTCATTATATCTTTGGTCTAACCGTTCGGATCTTGCGGTGCCTATCTATGACCAACAACGCACCCAACCAGACGACACTCTCTCCGCTCGAATCGTACGTTATTTATTTCAAAACATACACTTCGATGACGAGGATGACGATGATGAAGACGAGGAGGAGGATTTTATGTAAGCTAAAATTAAAATTTAAACTGTTTGATAACTATTGTAAGAACTTGGATTTCCGTTTTTTATTAAATTTTATAAAAACGTGATTAGATTAGCAGTGTTAGATCTATTGATAGGCTTTTCCGTTGAAAATTTTCCCTAATTTCTCAACCTACTTATCAATTGATCATAAAAGTGATATTCCGTCGGGGAGGATGTTCCTGGACAAACCTGTACTGTGCATGTTCTAATCTGTGACCGTTCTTAACAGTCGCACTACCCAGCTCTTAAACAGTTAGGTGGACTCTCATGGATCATACATTTTGTATTATACGTCTTTATGAACGACTCTTCCCTCACAAATACGAGTTGAGTTCGAATTGACAAGCTACAGCCAAAAAGCTATTCATAGATGTCGTCATTTGCTTTAACCCTTTCGTTCCCGAAGGCGCTATCGGGAAGTATGTGTCCCGCTCATTCAATTAGCAATATAAAGCTTATCTTTTACTGATAATCTTTGGGGTCGAAAGGGTTAAGGGGCTTAAGCAGTTTAAGGGAGGGTGGGGGTTTGAAAATTTGCTTACTATCTGTTTACCAAGGGGGGATGGGATTAATTAAAATTTAACGTAAGAATTTTCGTTTATCTATTATTTAAAGAAAATCTGTTTAACAAAAACAATATAACAGTTTTGCCTCAAGTTTTACTTGCTTCACTTTTCACATCAAGCCTTTGTAAGCAGTGTAGCTTTCCCAATGCATAAAGCAAACACTGTTTACTTCTCTCTTTGCTTCACTTTTCAATGTAAATTTGAAGAGTAAAACTTGAAACAACACTGTACACAAACCTTAAGGCGTTGCATGTTTAGTACTACTTTGTTTTTTGCAATTGAAAATTAGTTTTTAAATAAATTTTGAAAATCATTTTCTTACGTAAGATTTGAGGGGGAGGGGGTCTATTGGTCTATGCTTACTAACTGTTCACCAAGGAAGGGAGGGAGTCCAAAAATCACGATTTTTTGCTAAATTATTAAAGTACGACCCCTAAGTGAAAAACATGATAATTTAATGAAATAATTAAAATATTAATTATGATTTTTTTAATGTTTCATTAAGAATGAATCAAAGTTTTTAAATAATTAATTTAACACTCGGATAGGTTATGTTTCTTATACCCTTAGAAACTATTTTATGGCTTGAAATCTTAATCTTTTTTAAACCTTAATTATTCTTTACTTGAAAATTCAACTAATTGTTAAGAACTGTAAAAAAATTAGAATTTTTTGTCAAGGGCTTCATATTTTTAAAAATTGTCAAAAAGTGCCTTGGGTCGAAAGTGACCCTTAAAACCCAACCGAGTGTTACCACTAAATTTTACATGTAGATCTTTTTAAAAATATATATTTCTGTAATTTCTGCATATAAAAATTTTTATAAAATTTATTTGCGAAAAAGAAACAATAAAATTTCATTGAAAGCTGATAAAATACACGTAAAAATCAACTTTTTATTAAAATATAGAACTTGTTTCGACCTTGGTCCTGCGACTGTTAACCACCGCTGAGTTTGTATTTTTACCTTTTTTGCGTAATTCCGTGTGCAGACACTTAAGAAACACAAGATTAGATTTTTGATATATATTTTTGATATTTGTTATTTAATGTGTGCTTGATCCGTGTTCTGTGTGTCTGGGCATCTGTCTAAAACCAGAAGTGTAATAAGTGCAAAAAATGCCCCTTAGATTGACATTCCTTCTCAACTGGGAGAGAGAGAGAGAGAGAAACAGAGAGAGAAAGATAATTATTATTCAATCCTCTCTCTCTCATATAGAGTATATATGTTTATTATGTCTAAATCCTTATAGATCTTCATGTTATTTAGAAGGTTAAAGCTTGCAATTAACATTCTCCGGTCTCTTATCTCAATCTTTAATCACACCAGTCCAGATGATAGGAGAAACATGACTCGCGAGCCGAGACAATCAATTCACACTGAACCCACTTTGAGTTTGAAATTCTCACTGAAAGGTAAATGTAAACAAACAAAAAATAGAAGATCAAGTGGGTTTTGATCCTGTGAGACCCCAACAACAAATTGGCACCTGTTTTCCGGAGGTGCCCCCACACACGCTAATGAGATGGTCACTTTATCTTAA
Source organism: Rhinocypha anisoptera (assembly GCA_011762765.2). NCBI lineage: Eukaryota > Metazoa > Arthropoda > Insecta > Odonata > Chlorocyphidae > Rhinocypha > Rhinocypha anisoptera. Next base: position 11,302 of record WURS02107887.1, on the reverse strand, counting down.
TTGAATTAGATACGCGCGCTCACTCACTCACTGACTAAGGAGGGGAAGGCTCAGTGGGCAGATAAGATCTCAACTTCACTTCTGATCGCAGATCAAGAGTGAAGTGAGTACGATTACTTGGTATCTCTTCGTGCCATCTCGAAACAAATTGCACAGGAGCACTGTCACTGGGCACGGACTGACGGGTGGGGGATAGATCAGTGTGGAGACACACTGATGATGTTTCACCAGACAGACGAGACTGAGAGAGAGACAGAGATAGAGAGAGAGAGAGAGACAGAGACAGAGAGAGTCAGAATTTCCCAATTGATTTTTTGCCACCGGTAGGTCCACACGAGAGAAGAGATTGCCATCGAGAGTAGTTGTCGGGTGATAGTGACGGGCCAGTGGTGGAGAGGTTGCACAAGGTGTCCCCGGTGGTGCCATGGCAAGGACCGGTGCCAAGTGGCCGGCTGGGCCAAAGTTAGATAGATAGAGAGCGCTATAGGGCAAGGAAAAAATTAATGAATGCCTGCCACGACCAGAAGCACGAGCCTAGGTAGATTTGTGCCGCCACTGTCGCGCGCGCGCAAGCACAACTGACCAGTCTCGCCAGTCGCGTGCGCCTCTGTGATCGCCTAATTAATGATCGTCAGGTTCGATCACCAATGTGTGTGCCTTTTGTTTTGTCTCGTAGTGTGTGTACGGTATCGACAGACGAACCGCTATCTCTCTCTCTCTCTCTCTCTCTCTCTCTCTCTCTCTCACTTTCTCTCTCTTAAATACATTTGTGTTTAGGCAACATCTGCTTTCTGAAGGATTTTGAAGTGATTAGCACGATTTTTTTGTCTGTTTTAAATGGAGAGCACATTTTCACTTTTGCAAGTTTTGACCGATCTTGATCTCGAAAATTGATGATGATGATAATGGAGAAGATTTGGATTGGAAATTCGTTGTGGATTGTGCCACTTTGCATTGCTGCACTGACTCTTCTTGTTGGTCATGAGTCTGCTACCCAACTGCCACAAGCTGGCGGTTCAATCAACCAAAATCACATTCAGCTTGCTTTTGGATTCGAATTTCAGTGTGGTTCGAGCAATCAAACTATCCCGTTGGATCAGGTGTGCAATGACAATGTGGACTGTGTCAATGGTGAAGATGAGGGAGAAGAGTGTAAACGGTTGATTCGATATATTCATCCGGACCGCTATGTTCAACTGTTCTACATCTCTTCAAGCGTGGTCTCACTGTTTGTCAGTGTTTTCTTGGTTCGGCTTACACTCACTTTCTTTCATGTGATGCAAGAGTTGAGAACCAAAGATGTTGATGAGATCAGTTTGAAGAAGCTTGATTTTAAGTCTGTTCCTGAGATGGATTCAAAACCAAGCGTTGCTATTACTCTTCCCAACACCACTGTGGCATCTAAACAAGTGAATACACTGCATGACATTTCCGCCAGTGCAATCGAGGGAGAACATTCTTTGAAACCAGTCTCCATAAAATCAGGTCCAACTTGTTCAACTCCCAAGCTGACGAATTGTGAACGAAAGTCGGTCACTTCTGATGTACAGATTATTCGCAGAGCTAAGGAATTAGAATGCGTGAATACAATCACTCCTTCAATTCAATCATTACAGACAGCTTCATTGGATAAAATGAACAAGACTAAACTCGATTATTGTGATTCAAACGAGGTTGATGCTGTTTCAACTCTCAATGTGAAGTGTCAATGTCAAACCAATGTCAAAACTTTAGCAGAGAGTGTGCCCGAGAGAGCACTGGAACCCGTGAAGAACGATTCGATTAGCATTGTGATGGATAAGTCAAGTGGTCACGTCAAAGTGGTGAGTGGTGCCAAGACAACCGAGTCAACCGGAATATGCTCGATGGACCACTCGACTGCAACTCTTACCACTTCCGAGAATCGATGCATCTCACTCAGTCCCATTACACTAGTTCGACCCATCAAGTACAAGTTACAAATTATTTCTGATTAAATCATACTTTTTGGATGTCAATAAAACTGTTTATTTGTTTGTTTTTAAACAAAATAATCATAGCAGTAGTGCCTGGAATTCTTAACTTCTGGGTTAGTGATGCGTGTATCGCACTTGTTGCACCCGTTTTGAACTTGGCATTCCACGTACACACTCAAGCACACATGCAATCCAATCCTATTATTACCGATGAGTGATGGTGATTATTACGAGTTATTGGCAGATTGTTTGTTTTATATACTGCACTGATCGCGCACTTTGTCGACTGCATCACTTTGGGTGCACTGGAGCGAGCCAACCACCCAGACTGCATCCCAGCAGCAGCAGCAGCACTTGGTGTGGCTCGCACCCACTTGCTAAACTTACCTTCGCCGCGGCACCATTATTGCCCGGCACCGATGAATAATCGAGTTCCGTTTAACAATTAATTTATCAATGAGAGATAGAGAGAAGGAGAAGAAGAAGAAAGCACTCATACCAGTGGCACTGTATCAGTAGTAGTAGGGAGGGTAGTTTTTTTGCGGGGGAGATTGTGCATTAATTGCTGTATAGGGGCCCGACTCGCACTCGATAGGTGTGGGTGCCAGACAGGCACTTTGGCCCTACGAGAACTTCATTACTTTGGTGGGGCAACGGATTGCGCCATCGCCACTGTCTTCGCCTCTTCTCTCTCTCTCAATTGGTAATTCAATTATTTCTCCAAATGGTGTTGCTAACATTTTCATCAAAAGCCGCAAAGTTATTTGCTCAAGCAAGCGTTGATTGGTCTCGCTAAGGTGTGCGTGCTATTGCGATGGGGCCCCAAATACTCCAATATTGCCACCAGGCTCTCTCTCTCTCTCTCTCTCTCTCATTCTACCCCTCTCTCTCTCTCTCTCTCGCTCTCTCTCTCTCTTTATTATCCGCTATTATACAATCATATAATAGCACACCCGCGTGGAATTCAATATTCGGGCCATCAAAATCGTTGAATGAGATGAGACTGTCACTTGTGGTTATAAAGTTGACACACACACACACACACACGCACACTAAATGGGTATCAACAGGTTTTTTGCATGCACTCAAACACTGGAACACAATGCATTCCAATTGACTTGCCAATTGACCATTAATGCATTATTACTCTCTTTCTCTCTCTTTCTTACTTACTTCTTTGTATTTGATAATGGTAGGAATTAGTAATGCGAATCAATTAGATTTGCAAAACATTTCCATTATGAGATCTATTTATTTATTTCTAGGATTTATCGGTGGTCTCTCTTTTCATAACCTCTCGCGCAATCAAGTCTCGCGGGTCTATTTGCCAACCAACAACTAAAATAAAATTATAAATAAAAAGACAAGACACACACGCAACACGCTTTTGTGAGGCTTGATTTATGTAGGACAATTAAGGTTCAGGAACTAAAACGAGAGCAATTGGGCGAGAGTGGTGTGTGGTGTGGTAGACTGCGCGATTCCGGGGCCACTCTTACTCTGCTGCTCTCTTGTTGTGGATGGTATATAGACTATAGAGTAGTGTGGCTATGGCTGTAGTGGTTTAGTTGTTGTCCTCTGATGGCAATCTGAGGTAGTCTGAATGAGCACAACTGTGAACTGACACTGCCAACTGGCCCGTAGGGCGACAATCGCCACCGGTGGCAGTGTTTTATGGCTCAGACACGTCTTCATTATACTCCACTTTCCACTGTCACCCGTATTAGAGAGAGAGAGAGAGAGAGAGAGAGAGAGAGAGAGAGAGAGAGAGAGAGAGAGAGAGTCCAAGTTGTGTGGCCCGAGCCGCGTGGCTCCACTCACTCTCTCTCTGAGCTAATGCCCGCAAGGCTAGCTCCAGACGCCTACACCTTTCGAGTGCCTGACATACACTCGAGTTTGTCTCGTGAGGACATTCAATGCTCATTCACCGTCCGAGAGAGAGAGACAAATTAGCAAATTTTGATAAACTTAACTGCTGTTCCGAGTTATTTGTAGTTGTGTTTGTCTTAATCGCATTACCTCTCTGTATGTGTGTGTCGGATGGCAGTTAGGACTGTAGTGGTGCCACGCGTCTGACATATTATTATTCTTCTTATCAAGCCAACACACATCAACCAATGGTTGTTTTAGACCAATTTTCAGCGATCACTGGCTTTGAGTGGAGTGGGGAGGGTATCGATTTGTGGCGTGATTTGAGCACACGACATACACACACACACCCGGTGACAGTGTCAAGCGGAAGCCCAAAGTGCTTGTCAGGGCAGATGTTCTGGCACCACTTATCGATCGACGATCGAACTCGCCTTGGGCGTTGAAAAACAAATCAGCTTACAGTCACCTGAACGCTGGCCACCTATACAGACCCTCCACCCGTGACCACATTAATCAGATTGGAGTCAAATTGACTCGGTCACATGCGGCAACAAGTGGAACGAGTTGGCTGTCACATGATGTCGTTGGACCGAAGGTGGGGTCCGTACTTAAGTGTGTGCGGCTCTTTATCAAAAGTTATCTAAAACAGTATTCCCTCACACTTGCGCGTTGTTGCAAAGGTAAAGTAAAAGGCATCAATGAAATTTGATTAATGTCTTATATTTTGTCTTTTCAACACTTTGTAAGTGTAAGGGCTTGCTGTACCTGAAGCTTTTCCCAAACACAAAGGCCCGTATTCATCTGTCCCTCTAAGGGTCAACTTTTGTTAGAACCTAAGGGACAGTTTACCTCAAAAATATTCTTAACAATTCTTAATATTCTAATTCAATTAAATCAATCTGTATCAATTAACTTCAATTAAAATGTCCAAATTTAACCCTAAAGAGGGCAGATGAATACGGACCAAAGTGTTTAATGCATGACAATACCAACCAAACTTAAACTATGGTTCGAAACTTAACCAACATTTTTGTTCGGGAACTTTTTCATACACTGATTTGTATTGTGACCATTTTTAAAAGCACTGTCCCAAAATCTGTGTTTGAGAAAGTTCCCAAACAAAAATGCTGGTTAAGTTTAGAGCTATACTTAATCTATGGATTGCAAGAAGAGCCAACCTTGTGTATTTATTACATAGAGAATTCCGGGATGTTTAAAAGCGCTTTCAAAGAAACGTTTATCTAGAAATCAGAGTTGGTTTTCCTGCGATACTATCTACGTTACAGCATTACACACGTTTTATCTTTTATTACAATTTATTGAATAGTTTTTTGTATCATTTGACTTTGCATTATTTTATTTTATTACGAAAATCAATTTTTTAAATGATTCGTATTTGTGTAAGTCCTTTTTTGTTTTTTAAATATTCTAACCTGTTGAATGCTCGCAATGTTCTACTAGATGCAAATTTTCAATCTAAGATATTTGATGCTGGTTAATTATTGAGTGCTGAGATTGAAAGCTCCACCAATCAGAGTACTTTGTGGAATCGAAAGTACTTTTTAATATCTTGAGATTGGGCATTGTTCATATTCGAATAAATCATTATCATTATCCTTTATTGTAACTACCACTTACATAAAAATTGCACTTTCCAAGGTCATTTACAACTGTGTTCGTTAATTTATTCTCAATAGATTCCATATATATATATATGTGCGTATAATTATGCCCACCAGACGATCTATCTCCATTGACATCATCAAGTAGAATAAGACAATTTACCTTTCATCATCATTGATCGAATGTTTGTTTGTTTTTTTTGTTAAATCCCACTTTTTTATTTTATTATAGTTGGTTTTGAACTTTGTTGACTTTTGAATGATTGATTTTCATTGAATTTCTTGAATTAGAATTGTGAGTGTGTGTGTTTTGTTTTATTACTAATATAAAGCCACCGTGTTATTGCACTTGATGATTCCCAATGGTTGGCTACTCATTTTCGAGATGCAACAACGATGGGAGAGAGAGAGAGAGAGAGAGTAAGAGAGAAAGAGAGAGAGAGAGAGAGAGAGAGCAAGAGAGAGAGAGAGAGAGAGAGTAGTATTTTGATGATCAGCTTGATGCCGAGGTCCGGTGGGCACTGTGTGTGCTCAGCGGGGTTTCCTCGCCAACTGATCTCTGACCCACCCATCGAAGTATTTTGGATCGCAAGCTGTCGGTCGTAAGGTACCATTGGTGCAATCTCTCTCTCTCTTTCTCTCTCTCCCGTATGGTGTGAAATGACTTTACGGCTGTCCGACACCGCGGTGTGGCATCGATCAATAATAATAATAATATTATTATTACGTGATGAATTGCGAACAGAGAGCCCAAAGCCGCTTTGGGGCTAGCTTTATGGCCGGTGCGATCAAGCCCGATTGGGTGGTCAGATCGCGATGACAACAACACCGATCCGATCACGAGGCCAATCAGAAGAGAGACTCTTCGGGAGCTTCAAATGCCTTCCGTGACATTTATGGCCGACCGCGCGAGGGTTCGATGTTGACGCGAAGCCGATGACCGCTATAGCTTCGAGAGCATCGAAGCTTGACCAAAGACTCTTCAGGCCATGATAGAGAAAGAGAGAGAGAGAGAGAGAGAGAGAGAGAGACTTCGACTGCGCGGTGCACAAGTGGCGGCACTTGTTTTAATTTTATTTGAATGGATCCCGAACAATCGCGTTCCCGATTGGGATCCATTTATCATAGGCGAATGTCATAATCAAGTGCCAGTGAGGAACGCTAAGTCGATAGTAGTACTAGTAGTAGTAGTAATAATGGCTGCTCATGACAGTGATGATGCCCTGGCGATTGGCCTTATCGCTGGCGGCTCATCAGCTCACTCTCTCACAACACTGGCCAGTGTGTGTATTTTCTTTGCTTTGCAGTTGTGTGTTTGTTTTAGCGCTCACGCCACCACACTACCAGGTAAACCAATGCACGCCGACTAATGAATGCACGGTTGCTGTCTCGCAACTTGCAATTAACAATTATTAATCTATAAAATACATATTTTGCGGTATCACCCCGGCCAGTGTGTGTCCTCTCTAATGATACACCCCGTGCGTGGTGATTGTCTGGCACCACCACTCCTATTACAAATTCATGAGCTTTTGCACACAACCGTACAATTTGTACTCCCATGCATACATCGAGACACGAAATGAAGAAAATCGGAGAGAGAGAGAAAGACGCGACGTTGTGCAAACACATCCCATCATCACCACCACTCTGCTCTCTCCCTCTCTCTCTCTCTCTCTCTCTCTCTCTCTCTTACATACGATTCTGTATTTTTCGATTCAGTTAGCTTTGATGATGATGATGATGATCACCAGTCTCAGAGCTCACCAACTCTCACAACCAACAAATAAAAAAAACGACCGAGCCTGGTCACGGATCACACCACTTCTTGCGAGCTCTGATCAGGCGCTATACGTCAGGGCTAAGCCTCAACAGACATATCATATAGAAGAGATGAAACTAATCACACTGGAGAGAGAGAGAGAGAGAGAGAGAGAGAGAGAGAGAGAATAGTTGATGTGGAGATGCCCATGCAACGTGTGGAACGCCAACAATGCCAGACAGGATAGCGAGAGAGGCGCGAAGAGGGCGACAGAGAGAGAGAGAGAGAGACATGCGTAATGATTAGCTTGGCCGGCCCTAGCCATAAATAACCTCTAGCCTCTCTCTCTCTCTCTCTCTCTCTCTCTCTCTCTTTCTGTATCTCTCGGCACAGAATGAACCAAAGAATGAGGGGGGTGTTGTTTGTTTGTTTTTTCACGAAATTTCTCTTTCTCCTTGTCGGACATGACACGACTCTAATTAGTACTCCCTTTGGCGCGCACGAGCCCATAGGAAAGAAAAAAGGTCTTCAGGTGGCACCCTACCACCCTCTGAGAGAGACACCCTAGTCGTTGACCTAGTATAGTGAGTCGAGCGCTCTACTTCAACAGACATGGCTCTCTCTCTCTCTCTCTCTCTCTCTCTACTAGACAAACTCTCATTTTTCAATCTCACTACCCCGACACATCCTTCAATTATTTTCCCACCAGTTATTACTTCATTGTTTTTATTATATGATGATGATGATGATGAGGATTAGAATTGATATGGAAACGCATTCTTTTCATTATTATTATTATTATTATTATTTTATTGTTATTTTACCTACAGCGTTGCTTCAAGTTTTACTTTTGCATCACTTTTCCATGTAAAACTTGAGGCAACACAGTATTCTTAAATCATGTAGTGAGGGCGGAAACAAACACCAATCTTCAATGTCGCAAAAGTACAACTGGGCGCATGCGCATACTCTAAAAATTGATATCATTTAGTTGTTCTTCACTATCATCAATACTATTGATTTATTTATTACTATCTCCACAGGGTAACTAGTTTTTAGTTAGATAGACAAACACAACATTTTTAAAGAGTAAAAATTGTGTTTAAGAAAGACCTATTTTCCAAACCAGACCTATTTGCAAGAAAAACTATATTGACCTAAATTATTATTATTTAATTAATTATATTATCTTTAATTAATTAACTTTAAAAATTTTGTAATATGTTAATTTGGCCCAGAAAGAAGAGGGATAGAGATTACACCGGGTTACTCTGGTTTTGGGCGTGTTATCTCACTTTTAGAAGTGATCATTGTTACAAGCAAAAGTATATATGTAGTATAATAGTATATGGTTCGGTAAATACCTTTACCTTGGTCGTACCAAATATAATAATTGATAAAATGATGATGATGATTTTGGCTCGTATGGATGCGGTGACAAGTCTGGTATCACCCTTGGTAACAGTGTGAGTCTGAGAGTGTGTGTGTGTGTGGTCATCAAGGTAACCGAGTACATCAGTAACATCTCTATAGTGAGAAAGGGAAGAGGCGAAATGTCTTCTCTCTCTCGCTCTCACTTTATCTAAATCGCACTAATATCTTGCTTATCTTCGCTGCATTTTCCAAGGGGGGTAAAACATTTCTCTCTCTCTCTCTCTCTCTCTCTCTCTCTCTCTTTCTCTCACTCTCACTCACTCTTTTATTGTTGTCGCTCGTCTTAAAAAATGTGGGATTAACAAACTGTAATAACAAATAATAATACAAAGAAGAAGAAGAAGAAGAAACCTGGTAAATTTATATTGTTTGATGATGTAAGATTAGATGACAATGCTTTTGCTATGGTTTGGCGCGGGGATTTGAGCACTTTTGTTTCTAGCTATCTCTATGGGTATGATGTAATCAACTCTAGTTTCATTTTAAACTATTTTTTTATCATCATCATCATCACTCACTCATTAGTCTGTACGCATAACTTGTTAAAGAGGTCTGATGATCTGTGTGAGGAGTGTTCTGTGTGTGTGATATCGGAACATACACATAGTGTAATTGCAACTTGACCTATGTAACTCAAACAAGTATCAAGTCACACTGCAAGAAAAGGTATGCAATGCAGGATGTGTTTAACAAGTTTTAAAAATAGCCTGGCAATTTAACTATTTAATTAATTAATTGCGATTTTACAATTACCGGTGTGTAATTATTTCAAATATATATATACCAAGATTAAAAGATACCGGTGAATAGAAGTACAATTTTATCTATTTTGGCTCTTGCAATAACTTTGACAAAAACAAATTATTTGTTGTATATTGAAATTAATTTACGATGACATTGAATTTTTATTTCGCTTTTACATAATATATAAATAATAATTGCAACTGTTTATTTCGTTGATTGACATTGTGATGGCTCAGGATTTATTATTCTTTGCTTCTTTTATTTTAGCTTTATTTCAAATATATCATTCATATTTAGATTTTTTATTGTATTTGATTGGTCAGTTGGACCGAGCAGCCTGAGCTAGGTCACTGGGTCCATTGGTCTGATTGATAGGAAGTTGAGTGTAAAATGGCTCGACTCTCGGGACCCCAGACGTAGAGTGTGCGACAGCACTTCATGACAGACCAGACAAACTGACCGATGGAAGTCAACAGAGAGAAAGATAGAGAGAGAGAGAGAGAGAGAGAGAGAGAGAGAGAGACTACTTGTGACCATCTTGTGTCCAAGTGCTCTCGACTGCCACAATACTCTCAATTATAAGCTGCACAAGATTCGAACCACTCAAGTAGTCTAACGTGACACGTGGCACTACATCGAGTCTGGTTCGTACAAAGTGTCACGTTTAGTCAGTGTGTAAATGTGTTTGCGAACAATCTGCATGTCTGTTCGTATGTGCATGTGTTTGCAAGCATTGTCGCAATGGTAAAAGTCGTGGAGCACTCTGGTACCAGCTTGACACTAGACCCAACACAGCAGTGGCGTTAATTTGTGTGTGTGTATGTGAGTTTTGGCACCGATTTATAGATGATCTATGAAGCATATGACAAGTCGGAATCAACTGCCAATTGGATTCGCATTTGTTGTTGCATTGTGTGTATGTATGTGTGTGTGCATTAGTTTCCGTGGATTTTGTTTCACCCAAAACGACTCATGTTACTGACTGAGTGAGAATGCACTCCAATCTGTGCACCAAAAAAAGCACACGTACTCTGGTACCCGCCTCGGTGCGGTGTTAATCTTTGCACTATTAATTATAATCCAGCCCATCGGGCTCCAGTCAAACGCCCCATTGAAGCAATCCTTTGAGTGGTCGGTCGAGCCTTCGCCAAGTGTCACAGCATGGCAATATTTATGGCCCTAGCGCTACGGGGACAAGTGGTGCCGCTCATCGATCGCGGGTCGGGCATTATGAAAAGGTTTCGATTCACTTCGGCGCAAGCGGCACCGATCGATTTCAATTAGTTGACATATCCTAATCGGTGCCACTCGAGTGCCAATGTGTTTTGTACTTCCTCTTTTCAACTCTTTCTTTTTGTCTCTTGAATTTTGACTTATTTGCCCTGTCACCCCATTGAAAATGGCGCAAAGGGATCATCTGGCACCCAAAGTGTGCCAAATCAGTGGCACCTCTCGAGCACTCCCACTCAAACAGTAGACTGGACATAAATATGAAAATATGGTATTGAAGTGAGAGTTGATCACACGCTGCTCACGCTGTTGCCACCGGTGGCCGTGCGTTACTCACTTGACAGTGTGTGTTGATAGTGTGTCGATTGATTCGAGTGTGCCTCGGTGCTGGACAATTGTCTATTTCAAGAAGTTTCAAGAGTGCTATGCTTCAGTCTCTCTCTCTCTCTCTCTCCGTGTGTGTCTGTTCGGTTCCAAGAAAGTTTGTTTTATTGCCAATGCAGGGTGGTATGAGTTGATAGGTGACTCGAGCGCGGCACTAGTCATCAGGCACTATTTATGATCGGCTGCATGATTCGCACTCACACACAGACAATTGGAGAGAGAGAGAGAGTGAGAGAGAGAGAGAGAGAGAGAGAGATCAATGTGAGAGTGCGAATGACACGCCACCGCATTCACTGACT
>WURS02107780.1:0-23232 GCA_011762765.2 Rhinocypha anisoptera | reverse complement strand
AGAAGTGGCAGACCTCTTCAATATACCAGTGTCAACTCTATCCACCATTCTAAAAGGTAGGAAGGAACTTGAAACGGTAGTGAATTCAGGGAAACCTTTACAGAGGAAAACCTTAGAGGGAGCCAAGTTTGAGGAATTAGTGGAAAAAATCTGTGAGTTCTTCTTCACATGTCGTGAAGCATATATTCCTTTGAATGAACCAATCCTGCAACAGAAAGCTGAAGAAATCACATTGAAAAAGAACAAAGACAATTTATAGACTTGGCCAGTGATTTTGCATTAAATTTAAACCATTTGTGTGCACCACAGATGTCAAGTATAGAAGAATATTTAGCAATTGATAATGATGCCCTGACAAAATCTCATGGTCAAACAAACTGAAGGAGCTCCTTTGGAGCCAGTACCAGGTTGTAGTCATGAAATACACAGTGACAATGAAGAAGCTGAAAGTGATGTGGTTATCTCTCAACTCAAAAAGAAAAGAAGACATCCTCCAAGCCTTGAATACTTTGCATCATTTCAATTTATTTTACGAAGTTGGTGACAATTTTCGAAAGAGATTGAATAAGATTGAAAAGATAATTCACTAGAAACTGGAGCATTTAAAAGTGCAGACAGATATCACCGATTTTTTTAAGAAAACATCATTTTTCAATAAACGTTATAGAGTCAGGTGAGATGTGGTGGAAACAATCCATAATATAAGAAATAAGTTACAAGATTTGCAATTTCCACTTTAAAAACTTCTTCTTTATTTCGATATGTTTTGGTGCACTACACCATTATCAAGTGATGATGTGTAGTGCACCGAAACATGTCGAAATAAAGAAGTTTTTTAAGTGGAAATTGAAAATCTTGTAACTTATTTCTTATATCATTTTTCAAAATGAAGTTTGCAGATGAATTTGTTTTTTTCATTTGAATCCGCTTGTCTAATATGTCACTATACATTTTAATGTGCTAAACTTTCCTATAGTGATCTCCAGAAGTTCTCTAATATTAGTTAATGTTTTATGTCTGCCCTATATTAAAATTTTGTTTCTGAATACAATATATATTTTCCCTTCAGATACGCATGATTTCTAACTATATACTTGATAAAGATAATTTGAAATTCCCCACTTATACTACTCTCTGAAAAGTAATTAATTGTTATTGTTTTTTGAAAATTTTGTTCTCTGAATTATAATGAAGCTAGTTTTATTTGCAATTACTGAATACTATGTGCATAAATGATCTCTTAGCAGTGAAAATAGATATAAATGCTAAGCGTATAACATTGCATTATGATGCATTAGAAAATGTTACCACATTTATCGAAATCAGCCATTATCTTGATTTTACAAAGCTGAAAATTTGGGTCCCTAGGTGTTATGTAAAATCAAGATTCTACTGTATATGTAAATATTCATATGTGATGCATAAAATGTTCATGTTGGGGATTAACCGTGATCCTAGACATCCGTATTAACAATTTTTAGAACAAGACAAAACGAGAGTATTAGTTTCTAGATTTCCAACTCCTCAACGTAACTTTTTCAGCAAGGATATCGTTACTGCATGAGAGGTCACTATCGAGGAATGTAATGGAATATTTCTACCTTTAAAAAAAAAGTATATTATTCGAGTTTAGAAAAGATTTTAAAATTTTTACTATAAAATTTTGGAAAATGGAACCTAACCTGCAGTTTTCCATACACTTTGTGGTTTTCGAACTGCCTGATTTTTCACGAATGTAATCCCACAGTTGATGAGAAATACCTATAGTAATTATGACTATATCTGTTATCACTGTTCATCATTTTCAAGTCTATTAGGTCTATTCACCATAATTTTTCCAGTTTTTTGGCTTTTTTGAGCTAATTTGACTTGTTTACCAAGCAGAATTAGTACTAAGATTGCATGAGCTGACATCATTCAAAATGGCCATTGTGTGATTTTCGTTTTTATTGTAAGTCATGTTGTGAGACTTTCTGGAGCTTATATTAAAAAATTTTAAAACTTATCATGAAAAACATTGGTCACAAGTATTGTCTGTACGCCTAAAATTCTAAAATGCCTTTACTGGAATAGGTTTCCAGAGCCTTATTATAGATTAAAGTGTATCTCCATTGGAAGATTAGACATATATAAATAAATGAAATGGTTTATGATTAGTAAGGTATTTTGATACATTTATACTGATACCAAATCACCAAAGTTTTTTATCTTTTTAAGTCAATATTATTTGTGTCGTTAGGTGAACCTTCGGCAGCTTATTGCTGCTTATCCTGATTTCTCAGTTCATATTTCCTCCAAAGTATGCCAAAGTCACCTATTATCTATTTCCTCTACCTTATAATATAAGCTATGATTGGCTTGTTCCTACCGAATCACTTTTTGTCTCTACAACTTTTCAAGATGACAAATTCCACACAAAATAAAGCAAAACAAAGTTTGAGCAAAAATGCTGTGAAGAGGTAAACATAGTATGGTAAAAAAAGAACAGGGTCAATACTTCACTCTGTTAACCCCTCAGCTGCGGGAGATTAAAAATCAAGTGGAAAAATATGGAGTACATTATTCCTTTTTCTCAGAAATGGATTTCCACATAGTTATGCTTGAAAATATAGGATAACCAGCATTCTACTGAAACTCTGCGATAACTAAGATAAATAACGAGGGTGGGTCAGAAAACAATTTCCCAAATCTCGGCGGATGGAATGCATTCGTCAAACTTATCTGAGGGATGTGAACTGTCATAAATGACAACTCAAAGGGGTGCCCTATTCCAGAAAAATAGAAAAGTGTGACTTGAAAAGTCAAACCTTTTTGGAAAGGATGGGCCATAAAATTTGGAGAGGGTCTAGGGAGGGTTCAAAGGTGGCGGTCATACGTATGATCATATTCTCTTCAGTCACACACCAAATTGTTGATCAACATATCTCGCACCCCAGGGGTTAAATGGGTGTTCATTAATGAGAAGTATTCACCAATGCATTTACATAGTAAGTTGGCCGGGACCATAGAATTTGTTCCCTAAAGGGAGTGTTCATTTTGTAGAGACATTTGGCATTTTTTTCAGTTATGAACCCATTTAATCCTATAATCTGATCTACATGAAGGATTGAATCAATGAAAAATGATAATCACATTCTTAAATATCCTGTTATCACTTGAAGCATCATGGTTTTATAAAATAAAATGTAAAAATTATAGCATCTTGTATGAATATAAGCATTTATATAACTTAAAGCCTAGAGAAGCCTTTTTCTATTATTAATATAGATGAAGACTCACATTAATGTGTGAGTCTTCAATTTCTGCCTGGAAGTTCAGCAATGAAAATACTATGCTGTTGCTAAATTGGTTGGTCCACTGATTAATAAGAAATATGTTGTGTTTTTCTGTAGACACCTTACTTAGGTAGAAGCTAACTGTAAAAAGTATGAATAAGAATCCTTAAAAATATGTCGTTGTTAACACAAAATTACTCAAAATCCTTCAAAGTATCTTTTCCTAATACTCAAGTGGAATATTTTGAACTAAGCAAGTTGCATTAAAAAAATTGTGTAATAATTCAGCAACCATAAATGATATAGTAATTACATTTTAATCATAATTACAGGTTGTATTTGACAGCCTTTATGGACCAAACACCAATGCAAGGCTGAAGAGTATGGCTTTGCAGTTTGTCCTCCTCATCATTCTTGGGTTAGTTTTATTGAATATTTCATAATTATTCTAACTAGTGTACCTACTTTAAAATACTTCAATTTATCATTACAGCTCCAATGTGTCACAACTGAATACTGTGGGCAGTATCTTGCTTTCTGGGCTTCTGAAGCTGATAGCTGTCGAGGTTGGTTGACTATTCTATCTGTAATATAGTGACAATAAATAGAATACATTCATTTTAGGAGATGCTGACCTTTAAGGGATTAAAATTTTAGAATTGAGCGAAAATTTGTGACATAAATGGGATGTCCAAGGTTAAGCGAAGTTGGTGGAAAAATATACCATCTGTACAGAAATAATTACTAATTGAAAAAATTCCTTGATATTTCCATGTACCGAATAGATACTAAAATTTCTATCTATGCCCATAACTTGTATTAATATGGTAAGTTTAAATTAATTATGAACAAACTTATGAATTTTTGCATGCTTAACTTATGAATAAACAAATGTAATTAATCATTTCTTCACCATAAAATTTCGAAAATGTTGAAGTACCTTAAGTTTTAATGATTTCAAATAGGTGCCAACTCTTTTTCTATTAAGGTTGTTTTTTTTCTCCCACAGGATGCAAAAAGTAAGGCCTTAGCTTATGGAGCAGTGGGGAAATTAGGAGCTCGATTACCTCATCTTGTCAATAAGGATTTAGCCCTACTTCTTTCCTTATTCCAAGCTCTAGATTTGGTGAATATGTTTTTCTTATAAATAAAGTTATGTTATTAGTATGACCATAGTCAAATTAACATTTTTTTAAAAATTATAATAATTAACTGGCACTAGTCATTTAGTCAGTGATCATGACTATACCCACATCAGCTAAATTAGTGGTTTTGCTGGGTTTCAAAAACAATGAAAAGGTGCAGATAGATATGAGGTCAAATTATTTTAGGCCTTATGTTAATGTATAGCTCTGTTTCACCCTCATTGTTTGCTTATATGTATTTGGCACTCATTAGTTGTATTTAAGAGTAGTTACATGATTTAAAGCATGACTTTTTCCTGAATCTTTCTGATAATTGCTGACTCCTATGGTGATGGTTTTATGCCCACTGTGAGCATTTAATAATTGTGGGTAATCCTCTCTCCTAAGTAGTATATTTTTCTTGATCAATTTTGTGAAACATGATGATCCTAGTCATTGTGTTGCATTAGGGGGGAACCTCATTTACTGTGTCCAAAAAATCAATTTTTGCTAATTTGCTTGAGTAGCTTTACCCGAGATAATCATCCTAGAGTTAGGTCAAAATTGTGAATACTAATCAAGTGATGTCCTGAGGAGGTCATGTCCAGAATACACTGGAGCATAAATATACTCTGCTTGTAACACCTGTGGTTTCAGCTATCCACCTTCTCAGTATTGAAGAGCTAAGCCACTGTTTTTGTATTTTCATGTCTTAGTCTTCATGTGCCAGAGCAATTGAATAGAATTATTACTTGGGAGGAAGCTCTTTGGTGAATAGCCATAGAGTCTCATATTGTCTAGATTAAAGACATTTTTAATTAGCAAAATAAAATCATATCCAAAAACAAAACATGGTAAAAGTGAGCATCTAACTTCAATCTTTAAAATTAATGAGGTTGGTTCTTACACTACAACATTTGTCTATACTGAAATATATATGTATCAGTATTTTCAATATTACGAATTGAGTAGACATTAGGATTGGATGGCAAGCTCAAAATTTGGCCATGTTCATGACAAGCAGCAATTAGTAAGGAATCAGTACTTCAGGTTAAGCATCTCTAAAGATCTCATGTAGCAGAAAAAATTGCTCAAAAGTAGCCAGTCTTGGGGTGGCAGGGTAACATTTTCATATATCAATCTGCAGATTATGGATTTGAATCCTGCCTAGGTGCATATGCATCCTCCACATAGGCTAGGGATATGTATGTTCATTCTCATTACACATAATTAACTTATGTCCCATAGTTAGCTTAGTTCTGTGTGAGGGCAGCAAATATTAACCAGAACTCTTTTTCATTGAAAAATTAATTTATATGCTTCATGTAGTTGAGTAGAAGTAATAACTCATTTCAGTCAAAACGAAAGCTGAAATATCTTGTTTTTTAACCACCGACGTGAAGTTTCCCATTAAATAAAAAGTAATGGCTAAGTGTACGAAATAAGAATTGTATCTGTGAAGTTTTCCAAGTGACTTGGGCAGTTGGTGACTTGGGCCGGATTTAAGAAGGGAAGGAAAATATAAGAAAATGGAAGGTCTTTTTAATTTATGCCAAAAGCATCATCAATGTATCTTATTCTTTGAAACCAAAGGCCACTAGTTGAATGAAACTGTTGTCACTTTAAATATTTATTTGCATTTAATATAGCAATAGTAATTTAACATACTGAAATTTTTCCTTTAAAAATTTAAGCATAAGTATTTTTGCAGGAAACTACTGAATTAAAATTTGCTGTAAAAGAATGTTTATTAAACATGATGGAAGCTTTCAAAGATATGAAAATTGGTATTGATCGCTGTATGCTGGAGGCCTATCTTGCCTCATTGACTGAGTCTGCATTTGAACCCATGGCTCGTGTTGTAGCTGTCAAGTATACCGCCTCCATATTTCCCACTGACTATCCTCCTTCACGTTACATACTTTTGTTGGCAACTGGCGACAGGTATGTATTTGTGAATAATGTTATTTTGATTATGCATAAAAATTAATTCTCTTGTTATTCATTTTATCATCTCATTCAGTTAGTTGTCTATATGGTAAATATATGAATCACCTATGAATGGTTATTATTTCCGAATTTGAAATGCTTTCATGCATAGTTCAGTATCTTAAAATCCATGTTGGTGACATACATGCTTTAAAAATGATGATCATTAACATTTTTGGATTATATTAAATCCAATATTCTTAATTTGACATGTATTCAGAGTGTTGAAAAACAAATCAATTACATTGTACTTAAATGCTGTTCTTTTCTGGCATGAAGTTATATGGTTTGCTTTTTTGTTTGGGCTTGTCCATTAAATTGACAGTTGACTTTTCACTGGTTTGTTGTCATAACAGTAGTAGTAATTCAGTCAGCCTTTAACTGTAAAATCAATTTATAAGACCCATTTATTCAGGACTAATTCAGCCATGACAAGGTTTGAATTTTGCTACAAATATTTTCATGTGCAATTTCTTAATTAACTCTTTAACTGTGTCTGTAACTAATTGTCTTTTAGTTTTATTCCCTAACTCCAGAAGAATTAAAATTTTATTATTATTATTATTTTGGCTATTGTATTTATTAGTAACAAATATTATGTATCATTATATATTAAAATCACGATTTGAATTGAATTACAATCATAACTGAATTGAAATTGAATCCAGGTAATAATTTATTGGTAAATATTTTTTCTTTATGATTAACATTTTCAATAAATTTATTTTTTTATAGCCTGGAAGCGATATCTCAAGATGCAAGATTAGCATTATATAAAAACAAATTGGGCCGAAATTACAAAGAAATGTGGAGCTCCTTAGAGAAAGATTCACGGTCTGGGAATTTGATGGCTGAATCAGAAGATAATGACATTGAGAGTATGCCCACCTTCTCTGCCATGATCAAGTGTATTACTGGCAAAGCAGAGGCCCGAGTTAGAACTAAGCCACATGGTCAGTCATCTACCTCAAGTTCACCACCTTTACCATTTCCTCCAGCTGTGTTCAGTGATGTGAGTTCTTTCACGTGTTGTATTATATTTTTATATGATTATTGATTTGAATTTTTAATGTTGAATGCTGAAGTATTTTTTCAAAATACACAGTAAATCTCTCGGTAAACTCACACACATCCATAGTAAAATCTGCCAATCCAGTCTTTTACAATTTTCTAAGAATATATGAAGTATCACCCAAAATTTTCCAGAATTTACTCAGAAAATTGAGAAATTAAATCCTTAAATTTCCACCAACACCTTTAAAGTAGTCACTGGGCTTTTATGCAACAATTCGAACAATTTACCCATCATTGGAAAAATGCTGACTGTAGCATGCTCAATAACTGCTGTGATTCTGCTTGGATCTCTTCAGTGGATCTAAACCACTGCCCTTTAAAATGAATTTTCATTTTTGGGAAGCAGTCACAAGTGACTGTTGGCAGAAGGGGCTTTTGGGCCAGTTGAATGGGGAGGGTGGGAGACAATGTGCATAGTGTCAGTTGTCAGGAAATCCTTCATAATGAACAAGATTTGTGCAAGTGTTGTCATGGTGAACCAATGGGTCTTTTTCTTACAAATTTCCAGTCCTACTTCCATTGCATTTCCCATTTTCTTCTGAAAATATTACTGTTAATTTTTTCATGTTAATTTCATGTCATTTTGGATAAATGTAAGCATTCTAATTTACATTACTGTAGAAAGTTGTGGTTAATTACACCTGTGTTGTTCAATTTTGATTTTCAACTGAGTTTTCAAAAAACTTATTCATATAATTAAATTTTTTCAAATGTTCAATAAAATTGGACACCCACACAATAAATGATAGAAAATAAGAAAAGGGATAGTAATATAAGGATTAAGACAAAATTTGGTGAGGAAGATAGAAATGTGGTGATTCCAAATGGCTGAGATTATTAAAAAAATATCCCAGCTTAGAACATTTTTTTTCTGTTTGATATTAGAACTTTTCTATCTTCCTCATGACATTTTGTGTTTTTCCATTTTGTGCATTTCTAAACTTTTCCTTATTTTCTATTATTTATCATGTTATTGTCAGTTGATTGTTATATGAGTGATCATAACTATGCTGCTTCTCTTCAATTTTACATTGTTATAGAAATATTGTTCTTGATGTTTCATATCCACAGATATTGGTTTATGTCAGGATGTGCTACCTCCATCAACTTCATATACCCATTGCTAGAACTGTTGCTTATCATCCGAGGCAAATTGTTCCCAGCCTTAAAGGCTTTTTGGAAGGTGTATTAGATGGTTCAGAAGATGGAAATGAACCACTTACAACTAAGAGTCTCTGTCCTCTGGAGAAATATTTGAACCTTATTCAGCAATCTTTATCTCATCGCCCAGGTAAGAAAGCCTTAGGATGAATAAATTAGCCTCTCTTTGGAGAAAACTAAAAATCTCTTCCACTCAAAAGTAAATGAAGTGCATCTGGCTAATGGCTTTATATAGCAATTTCATTGTACCTGGCTAGTAATTGTAACTGTAATTTATTCTGTTCTGCTCAAATGACAGTTTAGGAATCAGAACAACAGTATTAATCTGGTAGATCACGAAAAATACAACTAAAATTCCAAAATGAGCAGTACATAATTCATATTCTTATAGTACACAATTCTGATTCATAAGTAATGGTACCCCACACGGTTCAGTTTTGGGACCTATTTTGTTTTTACCATACGTAAACGACTTGCCATCAGTGGCTAAGAATAACAGTATCCATTCCAGAGTATTAAAAGAAGTGTTTTTATGAAATAATTATAAGCAATTAGCAACATCAGTAAAGCATTTGGTGTCTTCTTGATTATTGCCAAATATATTTGAGTAAAGGTTCTAGTAAACTCTTCCTTTGAAAAGATATTTAAAATGCTGTGAGTAACCCATTTCTTTAGAGGTAGCGTGGGGAACAATGTATTTTTGCTACGGAAAATAAAATTACATTATAGAATAATATTTTATATATTAGTTGTTAAAAAACTAGAATTTTTATTCATATTTCAAATATATTAAATTTTGGGAAAGAAACTAATGAAGCCCTCTCTACCTTGTGTGAATTTTCACTTCCCATCTGCAGCTTGCAGCTCAATGCACATATTGCTGCAAGGAACTTCTCTATAGTATATTCTTTATTTTAAATTGATTTCGACCATTGCAGTACACATGAACTGGGTGGTTAGAGGATTTTTTATAAATTTTGTGTTGTTCATATGGCCAAATCCAAAATTTTTAAAAGCTATTTAAATTAAAAGTCCCTTTGTCTTAAAAGTTTGGATTTTCAAACCAAAATTATTCCAAAAAATGTTAATGTATGAAAATTCCTGGGCCTTTTTGATCAGACCTTTTACTTAATTTTAATGGAAATAGTTACACCATGCAGATTATTTTTGCTTTATTGTTGGATAATTAGGCCAACAAAATCTACACTTGCTTTTTGAGATTTTTCATCATTCTTATGTATGCCTTTATAACTTACAGAATTGGGTGCCTTATGTTGTCTCCTAGATATTATTGGAAGTCTCCCAGAGGAGTTTGCACCAAAATTGTCCTCTGATCTCAAATGGTTAAAGGTAAGAAGTTATTGATAACTCAAACACTATTTCAGTCATGCTAACTGGGTTAACCTGATAAATAAGACTTTACAGAGCTGGGTTTCATTGGTGAGAGGCACATCACCCCTGGAAGTTCCAGCATTAGATTTACTATTCATAAATTATCTTAGAGTATATCTTGTGAAATATATTGTCGCTTTGCCGGAATATGGTTAACAGTCATGTGAGGTGAGAGAAAGGTGAAATCTTGGGCAAGGTGAGAGAAAGGTGAAATGTCGAACGCTGTTTATTTTTAGCTGGTAAGATTAGCTTAGCAAGTAAAATTCATTTATTTATATAGAAAAATTGTTAGTGATTTAATATCAATTATTCAACTTTTTTCACCAGTCATTATAATGATGTTCACTTCTTGTGGTTATTATTTTGTAGTTCAGGAGCTTTTTTAATGGAGATAGTTTTTCAAATTATTGTGTAAAATTTCAAGAATTGGTTGCATGTTTTCTCTATTTTTATAGTTTGAGGAAATTAAATTCATTGTGAATTTGAAAATATGATGGGCACTGGCATTTCATGAAGTTTTGAGTATTTATATGATATTTTAGCTGATATATTTTAATTTTCACCGAATCAGGCATGATGTGGTGAAAGAGAGTCATACTGAGAATAAAAACATACTGATATATACTGATGCATACTGATATATATTTATCCTACTTTGTTTTTAATAGGGAATACTGGTTTCCACCTCAGAAGATATGCGTGAAATTGCTTCTATTATCTATGGTATGGTGGTTGCACATGGTCTTGATGATGCTAACTTTGAGGAAACCATGACATTTCTTCTACGCCAAGTTAGTAAAAAGGTGTGTATATCTAAATTTGTGGTGTATTTTATGTGGTTGATTCTATTTTATGAAAACCATGATTGATTAAATGTGCTTTTTTATCCATAGAATGTTGAAGCTCAGCATGGTTACATTTTGGCCATTTGCTATTGCTTGGAGAGAAGACTGCGGATTAAGAAAACTCAGGAGTCTCCGTTTGATCTTGATTCAGGCCTGTTGGTATCAAAGGCTATATTTACAAAAGGAGTTAAAGCTATTGTTCCATTTTTAGAAAATCCTCAGTCACTTCTTGTCAGTGCCGCGTGTGTAGCAATCGGAGAGCTTGGGAGGTGCTCTCCACTTCCTATTACTGATGATGGTTCTGGACAGAACAGTGGTCAGGAGACCTCACCACCAGCTGGTACTCAGTCTAATCCATTGAGCAAATTGGAAATTGTTAGTAAATTGGGCGCAGTACTGAAAAATTCAAAAATTTCCTCTAAGGTATGATCCTTAGCAATGTTATTTTATAGTCTCATGAATAATAATTTCATTTGAATCATAACAACTTCATTTTAGTAATGTGGCTTCTTACTCATACCATACATGGCTTTTGAAACTTCTTTAAAAATCTAATTGCTTTTCTGATGTTTATTATTGTCATGTGTGGAGGTTTATTATGCTGTATAACCTCATGGTTTATACATTTTAGGTGAAAGAAGAAGCTGCTAAAGCTGCAGGATATCTCTGTGTTGGACAGAGATTTTCTCACCGACGAGAAATAATTAATAATTTCTTTGACATGGCCAAAGAGACCAAGGACATTGAGGTGAGCAATCTGATGTTCAAGGTAGCATACACATTCTAAAATGTTACTGAGATTTAAAGGTCCATTCCTGAATGTAACTTATAATAAATCAGTAAGTGATAAATTAAAAATAAATATCATTTATAAATTCAGTTCCACGAAGTCATGGCGGAAACTATTTCCTAAATATCATTTGTTATTTTGTTGGTAAAATTATAATAGTTGGTATCTGATGAGTCCAGTAAAGGATAGATTTTGATTCAGTGACTAGGAAAAAATGTGTAAATAATTATAATTCAACCCTGATCTATTATGCATACTTGCATGTTAGTCTGAGTTTGAGCTCTGTAAATAAAAATTCAGTCAGTTAAGATATCTACAGGGTGCGGCACTTAAATCCGGACAAATAAAAATTTTTTTTAAAAAAAAGCAAATTTACTCACACAAAATATAAATGAAACAGAAAATTCTTAAACATAGAAATTGTGGCACCAGTCAAGAGTAAAATTACTCAATATAACCTCCTCTCTCTTTAAAACTGCGCTGTCCATATTTCTAAATGCTGCTTCGATAGCTTTGCGTAGGGGTGTGACATTAGTGTCTCGTCTTGTTAGTAACC
This sequence comes from Rhinocypha anisoptera, assembly GCA_011762765.2. NCBI lineage: Eukaryota > Metazoa > Arthropoda > Insecta > Odonata > Chlorocyphidae > Rhinocypha > Rhinocypha anisoptera. The sequence goes on along the minus strand of WURS02107780.1, from coordinate 11,026 downwards.
CTTTCGACTACGCTCCGAATGTAATAATCAAGGGGGTTCAAATCCGGGCTATTCGGGGGCCAAAACTACTTAGTCCAGAACATGTTCACATTATCTGACAGCCAGTTTTGGGCTAAATGGCTTGTGTGAGCCGGTGTACCGTCCTGCTGAAAGACATATTGCCTTCCCGAGCCCACAGTTACCATCCATGGTTTCACGACATCGTTCAAAACATGCAGATACACTTCTTTATTATGGTTTGTCCTTTTTCAAAGAAATGTGGCGGCATGATATCACCCTCACTTGACACAACACCTAAGACATGAACTCTAACTGGAAATTTTGTTCATGCAACAATCGGGACGTCCTCGGGATCGTGGGTGAGCCAGCGATCATTTTTCTGGTTGACCTTTGCATCAACAGTGAAAATCTTTTCTTCAGAAAAGAATCTGATTCGCCCGGCTGTTTCGTTTTTCAACAAGCTCAATAACAGTTTGCAGCGAGCAACCCACTTTGTTTTGGCAGCTTCAGACAGCATCTGTCGCTCTTTTATTGTGTACAACTTGTAACATAAGTCCTCCTCTGCAATCTGATGCATTGTTTGCTCACTGATGCTAATTTCCTCAACGATTGCCCTGGGTCCTCCGAAATCAGCGCCTAAGCTCTTTCCACGACTACTGCCGTTCATGACACACGTTCCCTCAAATGAGATTTTCTCGCCGGGTTAGTAGAACCTTCCCCAGACTTCTCAGAAGCATTATTCACAATATCGTAAACAGTTGATCTGGGGTACCCGAAGAATCGAATGATTTCAGTTGTCGAACGTCCAGCATGAAGACTTTCGTTTATTGCAGCTCGTCGGTTGTACTCTGCACTTGTATGTAACATATTGGCCATTTTGAGATTATGACTGTTGACTAGATGACTATGGCTTTCAAGAACGCCAATCGCAACCTCTGACGAAACTACGATATAGTGGGAAATTCAAAATGAAATTTGTCCGGATTTAAGTGCCGCACCCTGTATTAATGACTTAATCCATCTCACCATGGTTAATGACTAGGGTAACAACAGAATTTGTTTTACAATGTTGAAGATTCTCATTTGAAAACTATATTCATAAACTTTTCATTTTAATAATGATAAACTTTTGTAACAAATATAAATGAATGTACCATATTTTTAATTTTTTTAAGTAATTATACTTGAGGGAAATGGCACCTTGGATAAGGTTGGTTTGGCTAACAATGATAATCCTGGAATGGATTACCATTGCTTACCAAGCTACCACTATTTCTCATCTCTCCCTGCTTCTTCCCCAAAGCAAACCATGTGTGAGAGTTTCTCATCAGACACTAAAAATATCTGCTTACATTCAATATTTACCTTCATAATGCTTGTATAAGCCATCAGGTTTTTTTATATCTTCAAACTGTAATTATATGAGACTTCCTATCATACTCAATAGAGTGAACATTCACACAACAGATAGTGGAGTTAGTTTCTTTCCCTCAGTTTCCCAGTAAGGTATGTTTCCTTGGAAATCACTCTACTTGGGTTCTAGCCGGAGGTATCTGAGGCAATCCTGGAACTTGAACCCAGACCGTCCATTCAGTAGTCAAACACTCTACTAGGCAGCCACTGTCTCTATGAAGCATTATGAAATGATATAACACTAGTCTATTCCACAACTCCTGTGGAGTAACTAATGTTTTAATATCTCATAATGAATAGGTTCCATAAAATTATATCCAAAAATGCAAATTTCTCTACAAAGTAGATCACATGTAACAACAAATGAAATTTGTGTAAATATATATAATGAACAATAAAATCTCTTCCCTGAGTTGGTAATTCAATATGTAGAAGTGTGCCTGAGTGGTGCAAATTAACCCATTTAGGACTTATGTAGACAAGCATATCATTTCACATTCATGGATGTCCACAATTTTAAAGTGTTTTTAGAGATAACTCAATTATAACTTAAATAGACTAATGATATAGTCAATTCAACTTATAATCTTTATATACACCTAGGTTTCAACATGCAGATGGTGACATTCTCTATGCTGAATCCTGGTGATAGAATTTGAGTGTAATTTAGATTTGTTTTTTTAGAGTTACAACAATTGACAAATCTAATAATCCACCCACAGGTTCATAAATGCATTGGGAGGGCTATAATATGCTGTGTACTGGGACCACATTGTACAGAAACACAGGACCCATGGAGAAAACATGGAGATATGATTTTACCAATGAACACCAATGACGATTCATATAAAGAGGATTTGAAGTGGGTCCTTGATGAACTTCTAACAAGATTGAAAAAAGATAGTCATCCAATTGCACGTGTGGTGAGCAGAATCATTTTATTCAGTTCTAATTGATATTAACTAACTTTCAGTATTTGTAAAAACTTTTGTCGGCTACTACTAAAGTGACCATTATTTTTATATAGGCATGGTCTGTGTGGCTTCTTGAGTTACTGGGAAGCTTTTCAAAGGAAGAAGAGATGCAGAAGCGCTTGATAGAGGTACAGAAGGCATTGGTGGATCTCTTAATGGAAAAGAATCGTAAGTTCATGTTTTTGCTTAGTCTATAATTTACATAAATTTATATTGATTTCGAATGTAGAATTAAATTATAATATTGAATGAAAATGAGCTCATTTTTTAAATTTCTACAAAAAGCTGATAACCTGATGAAGACATCAAAAAGTGTCTCTCCATTGAGACCTACGTTGATTCTATTACAGAATTATGGTATTTCACCCTAAACAAGAGTCGTTATCTCATAAAATTATCTTCTACTGGAATAAATACAAAAAAAATACTGAGATCAATATATTTGATATGCGATCAATTCGTAAGTGAAAAGTTGTGTGTGATAGCCAATGACAAGTCATCATGTTATAGAGTAACTGTCTGAGGAATTTAAATTGATTATTTAGTGTGTTCTTTGGAGTGAAATATATTTCATTAATCATTCTTCCTGGTATATTAGAAGTTGTACTGTGTAGATAAAATTTTTTAGGGTTTAAATACAATACAAAATTGTTTTTGTTTAGCAAGATGATATAAGCCATGGTATTTCTTATGTTGGTACAGGTTAAAATAAACTACTGATAGCATTTCATCTTTGTTGAAGGTTGATAATTATTTAGACCATTCTCATATATATTTTATTGGTGGTTTTAAAAAATTCAGTAAAATACTAGGTAGAAAAGAACTTGATGCAGTAATCACTGTGTATAGGTGCAACATATAGAATAAATCATAGATGGTAAGAAATAATATCAATAATAGATATAAAATTATTGTAGCATTGAATATTCATGTCTTGATAATAATTAAACAATAATTTCATTACAGAAGCAGCATATTATGGTGCCAAAGGACTGATTACACTGTATTCCAGCAGTGAAGGTGAGGAGCAGAAAAAGCAGTTAGTGCAGCATCTCCACCGTGACATTTTGAGTTCACGTTCCACAGACAGCAGTGGATCTGGTTCTGTGAATAACCATAAAGCTACATACCGAGAACTCTGTGACTTAGCGACATCCTTAGAACATCCAGAACTAATGTATCATTTCCTTGAGCTAATTAATTCAGGCAGTGCTGGTTCACTGAAGAGTTCAGATAAAGTAAGTGACAAAATAAACATTATGATCTGACATTAAACATGACTCTTGATCTGGTGAACTTCATATCACCGTAATTATTTTAATAACATGATGTAGGGCAGGTTCAGATTGTATGCATTTAATTGAATTAGTAAACCTCTCTATTCTCCACTTATTGTAATAGCAAACTTATCTTCCATCAAGAAAATTCCTATTTGACAAACTGCATATTTTTTCCAAACTATTTACTATTCAACTAAAAGATTTTATTCATGAAATTTTGTTGCATTTCAGTTGCTGAATTTATGAAATGTTAAATTAAAATTTGATATTAAGAATTATTTTAAAACTAAAGGAATATTTTCTATGTATATAGTTCACTTCTGTTGAGTGTATATATTTATCATATAACTATCAATTAGATCTGTTATCTATAAAATTATAAATTATATAAAACTGCTAAATCTGTCATTTACCTTCTTATTTTTGTTTCATTTCAGACTTCATCTAAATCCTTAACTTTGGGCAAAGAGGAGACCAAAGGATTGATGGAGGACATTCCAAAACTGTTGCCTAGAATTTATCGTGGCTTATTTCACCCTAACCCAAATTTCAAAGCATGTCTGGAGGACATTTGGTATAACTTGGTTCCAGATCAAAAGAAAATAGTTGAGTACTTTAATACTAGTTTTAATACAAGATTTTGGTTTATTTATTGGTATACACTGTCAAAGAGCTTCTCAAAGTAAACTTAATTGGGAGTAAACTGTTAAATAAGTGATTCACTCTGCCTTTTATTCAAAGGGAATATTTTTTGTAAAATTTTCATAGAAGCTTGTTAGAATGTTAATGATATTATAGTTTTCTGAGTGATTTATGGGCCATTTGCATGGGAAACACTAACGATATGAATGGCATGAATCACCCTAGTATTTATTAGATCTTATTTACCCCTAAGACTAAGTTATTTTTCATCAAACTACAATTTTAATTTGAATAGTCCAATCACCTGCTTTTAATTTTGACCGACATATTAGTCTTATCTTATAGCATATGTTTCTAACAATTGATGTAATTGTTGCCTTAATAATAATACCTTTAAAGGCACTATCTCCAAACAGCCCCCTCTAAAAAAATACAATGTATTGATACTAATCTAAAGTTCCTTTATGTTGACATTAAACTCTTTCCTCTATTTTATCATACCTGCAATATAAGTTATAAATTTTATATTCAGCTTCGGTGTTATAATATATATATTTGGGATTTTAAGTTGATGAGATACTGATTGAGCAGTAGTGTGTTAGTAAAAAATGGAAATCCAAGAAAATATAAATGTTGGTTATGTCAAAAAGGGATCAAGAATCTTAGTTAACTTACAAAAATGACATATTAGCTCAAATTATTGCTGTAATTTGTGGAAGGTATACTTAATCAGAACAATAGTACCATAAAAACATTTTCTATTAAATTTTCAATTTTTTATAAAATTGTCTATTAAATCATTAACAACTTTAGAATAACTTTTTCTCTCTAATGCCATCTATTTATTATTTTAAGAGGTGATATTGGATTAATAGCTGTTTTTAGTTTTTGTGTACTGATCTGTTTCATCATGCTGAAAATGAACTATATTTGACAAGCTCTCAATGCTGCCTGATTTTATGCAAGTTTAATTCAGAACTAAACTTCTTGGATCATATTTAAGTGGTGGAGTTTGCATTATTTCGGAAAAATACCTTAGATTAAATGTATTTTTAAAAATTTGATGCTTATATTTTAGCCCATAAAAAGAACCAAGCTGGATGTGTTAATTATTTGTAAGATTAGCTCTAATATTAACTTGTGACTTTTTGAATATCTGGCAAATAAATAATGGTTATCTCTAACCCCATGTTACATTCCCTTTTCAGGTTGATGAATATCATGAAAAAATCATATGTGATATAACTGAAAACCTAACTACTGGTTCATGGGGAGATCGATTTTCTTGTTGTCATGCCCTTACCCACATCCTGCAGCCTGATGCAGTCAGTATTCAGTCAACCACAACTGAATCTACCACTTCACTGACCTCCCAAGGAATGGGAAATAACATGTCTTCTCCAGGACTTGCTGCAACATCCCTTGAATCTCCAGGCTCATCGCCAGCAGTGAATCCTGATTCTAATACAATCTCCTCCTTACCAGGAGTTACTTCATTGCCCAAGTTTTTGAATCATTCATTAATTGAAAAATTACTTCCACCTCTCTGGGCCAAGCTATTCTTAGTCATGGATGACTTTCATGATTCCACAAGGAGAGCAGCCACTTCTACTGCACGGATTCTTGCTAAGGTTTGTTTAAATTTGGAGTCAATTGATAATGTCATATTCTTCATCCACTGTTCTTCCCTTATGTCATGGGTTGGCATGGTCTATTATTCTTCTCCTTCCTCAACTAAGTTTCTACCGCATCCTTCACCTGATACATAGGCTTCCCCTTCTTCCATAAACCTGTGCTCTCCAAGCTCTCTTTAAGGGTAGTGCCATAATTGTATTAAATCTGTTGTCAGTGTCTTTTTACCTACTTTGGCTCAGAGTCTTTGTGGTGTAATAATGAAAAATTGATGAAAATAAAGATTAAAAATTAATAAACCAACCACAGTCCTCAACCCTAAGGATGGTAGAGATAGAGCTCAAGTAATAATAAGCCTGACAGGGAAAATTCACAAATCTGTGAAAATTAACAACTCAGGTTCCTCCCTCGGAGACCAGCTCCTCTCTCTACCACCTGTGGTTTCCAGGAAGATCTGCTACTCAGATAAATCAATCAGCTTGGGTTTAACTGTAGGTGTCTAGAAACATCACTGGGTCATGAACCTGGGTCCCCTGCTCAATAGCCAAGTACTCTGCCCACTGGGCTACCAAAAATTGATGTAAATATTGCTTTCAATGAATTGACTTATAAGTGGTTATTGTGGATATTATGACATACCTAACCCCTCTTTAATTCCTCTTTGTGGATATAGAAATGTACACATGCAAATTACATACCATATTTGCAAAATGTAAGTCACCTTTTTTGGTTATGCACAAGGGAAAAATGGAATTCAATATGTTTCTATTTAAAAAAATCAGTGGCAGTTAGTGGCATATCAAAGTTTACTGGGGAAGATAAAATCCCTTACAAGTAATGAACTTTTGTACCCAGGATCAACTATCTTTAAAATCAAGATTATGTTTTCAGGCGAGATATGGTGGAAGGAATCCATAGAGTATGAAAAGAAGCACTTTTCCACAAAGTTTTTAATTGTACAATATGTTTCAGCAATCTAATGTACCTGTTGATGGTTGTATCTGATAATTGTAATTAATGTTGGTTGATAATTGTACTTGATGATGGCATAGAATGCTGGAACGCGTTGTACAATAAAAAACTTTGTGTAAAAGTGCTTCCTCGCATACTCTACCTTTTAAATCTTTCCTAAGAATTTCAAAATTCCAGCTATTGCTTATGCTTTCACTTTAATAATTTCAGTTGATACTGGTAGCTCGTTGGCCCACTGGGATGTAACGAGTTTACAAAATTTAGTTTATAATTCATTGCACTTTCCTTTTTGAGACCCTGAAATGCTCTTCTTTGTGCTGCACATTTGAAAATCTTGTTTGAATCTTGTTTCCAGTATCTAACATTCAGAAACCCCAAATATTCCTCTGGTGGCAGATTTGTAATTTTATTCTGAAAATAATATAACATTTTTACATTCTGCAGTCTAATGAATTCTGTTGTCTGCCATTGCAATAAACATAAGGGTGTGATTGACTGAATTGTTCAATCTAATCATTGGAAAACTGATATTTATCTTTTATCAATCCAATTTAAGTTAATTTTAACCAGTCGTATAAAGAGTGTGCTTGTGAGTTGAGATAATGTTGATGAAACTTCTACTCAAACAGAATTTCACTATGTATGTACCTACACTGGTAAATGTAAATATCTAGAATGTTTTATCCAATTGGGATAAAAGATTTTGCTTCCGATTGTAAGAAGAGCCTACTTGGCTTCAGAAGTCAGGAAGGGGAAAAAACATTGTTTTAGATTTATGAAAATATGGTACATTCTAAAATGTTGGAAACCTTTGCTTAATTTTTCCTTCTTTTTATCTCTTGAAGGTCTGCATTCGTGCTTGTGATCAAGATCAGGGGAAAGCAGCCGAGACTGCATTGAATGTCATAGTGAATATACTTTTGGATGGAGGAGTTTGCAGTTCTGTTAATAGTGTTCAAATTTTAAGGTTTGCAACTGTTTCATAACTTAAATGAGTTCTTTATTTTCCATGAAATGGAATAAATGAAACTTCATCAAGATTATAGTAAATAATATTTAAGTCTTTAAAAGTGTAAATTTACGTATGTAAGACATAAGCATAAGAAACATCAATTGCCTGTATACAATTTTCTTTTGCTCTTAACTTTTTACAGCCTTCACATGGTGACCAATTTGGTGACAACCTCAGGAGTATTAATCAAGCCTCACTTGGCAAGACTTTTACCAGCTCTTATAGAATCTGTGGGAGAAATAGAATTTGCTATTGAGGCAGCTGGTCTGACCTCAAATTCACCCATCAGTAAAGATGGTTATGCTCGGGATACCATTCGACAGGTAAAGCATGAGTTTCCTAGAGTTTCAATTCAGTTAGTGGCACTCATATTTTGATGTAAACTAACTTGCATATTACAGAATACTTCCAGGCTTCACCTAATGAAATAGTTCCATTATTAAGTACAGAAAGACAAGACTGCAATTACAGATACATAATCACAGCAGAAAAACATGATCATGCAATGCTGAACCATTCATTGATACAACTGTGATTACAAATAAATGCTGTTTGCAATGCAAAAATCCATTTGCAGTGCTGTTTTCCCCTATGCTTTTAATTTGCATAAACTGAAAATCACTACCTAGAGCAACAGTTATAGCAGATTTGTATTGGAGAAAGAGTATCACTCTTTTTTCCCATTATTTGCCAGTAATTTTTTCACTTATTTTCTCTTAATGCTTTAAGTGGCTAAATCAATGTTAGCCATCTCAAGTTTATGATATAGTCAGAGATAGCCACAGTATTTATTTACAGTTTCCATTTCAAAAGTTAAAATTAATTTATCGCTTGGGAATTTTTTTTATAGTGTTTCCAGTATATAGATGGACCCATTTTGGAAGAGCTTGTTCCTAGGATATTAGAATTGATGAAAACCTCAGTTGGCATTGGCACTCGAATTGGCTGTGCACACTTAATAACCCAATTGTGCTCCCTGCAGAATTCGGAAATAGCACCATACACAGGTAATTTTGAATTCTGCCTTTTACTTTCCATTCACATGTTTGGATAATCATAATTGGTTTTTATTGCTCACATTTACGGAAATGAAAATCACTTGGTGAACTCCACAAATAATTTTTAATGAGACGACTTAGGTTTCGACACGTTGTGTCATCGGCAGGTCGATGATCCTGATGATGACACAACATGTCGAAACCTAGGTCGTCTCATTAAAAATTATTTGTGGAGTTCACCAAGTGATTTTCATTTTTGTAATGGATAACTTCCACCACATCACGCCTGAAAATATTACTGCTGCTCACATTTAATTTATAAGGCTGTGGGTAAAACTTTTTACTGCTATCTAGGGGGACATAGTTTCAATTCCCAATGATGCCTCCCAATGACACCTCTAGCTAAACCTAACAACCTGGTTCTCTGGGTACCCATTCTTTATGGGAACCAATGTGAAGTACTGGAAAAGGAACTGTTCACCATACCTTGTTGTCTGAATTTTCACATGCTCTCGAGATTAGTACTAGGTGAGCTCTAACATCACCTATCAACCTTAGACTGAGAACTTTGGTGTTATCTAAGTCATGCTCATAGTGGGTAATGCTATAAACATACGTTAAACACCTAAGAAAGTAATTCTTGTTGTTTTTATAAGAGTAACTGAATTTCTTAATATTTTGCAAATGATATTTCTTTGTATTCTGTATTTATGCACATAATAAGGTCCTTATAGGATATCCTGTATTCAACTGGAGGGCTATGAGTATAAGCACCAGGATAACAGCAATCCCATTGCTCGACAAAAAGTCATTTTACATGAAGTATTATCTTGTGCATAATCATGTGATAATAATTAGAAAATTTTATTTGTATGTATGCAGCTTATAGGTTGTATCTACAGTAAATGTTGAATATGGAATCAGACGATCATAATGCTATTATTTTATGTAAAATAAATATCACTCAAATGTGATTTTAAAATTGTATTTTAGCAGCATATTTTTTGGTAGGAAATTATTTACATTTCCAATGCCTACCTATTATGTAGTTCTAACTTCCAAAATAAATAGAAAGTCATTTGTTTTTCAGGTAGCTCGTATTTCAATTTGCATACATCCCATTATAGTTGCTTGCCTTGAAAGAGATACATACGAGGGTGGTCTGAAAAGTTTCCGACCCAACAAAGATACAAAACATTTTTTATGAAATTATTTCTTAATTTTTCAACATAGTCTCTTTGTAACTCTACACACTTCTCCCAGTGATGCTCCCATCTCTGTAACCCGTCCAAAAAGTACTCTGCGTTTTTCTCGGCAAAATAATTGTTCACGAAGGTGATTGCCTCTTCATTTGATGAAAATCTCCTAGCTCAATTTTTAGATGAGGGAATAAAAAGAGGGAACAAAAAGAAGTCACTTGGGGCTAGATCTGATGAGTAAGGCGGATGGTCAAGCAGTTCAAACAGTAATTTGTGGATTTTCGCCATGGCAAATGCTGAGGTGTGAGACGGTGTGTTGTCTTGGTGAAACAGGATTTTCTTTTTCTGCAAATGTGGCCGTTTTTCTGTAAATTCTGCCTTCAGCTTGTCAAGTAATGATGCGTAGTATGCTTCTGTAATGGGTTTTCCTTTTTGAAGATAATTGATTAAAATAACTCCATGACTATCCCAAAAAACAGTCGCCATCCCTTTCCCAGCCGAAAAAAGTTTTTGCTTTTTTTGGAGCCGGTTCCCCCTGTTCAGTCCACTGTTCGGACTTTTTCACTATTTTTGTTTCGGGCTTATAAGGTGTATCCAAGTTTCATCTACAGTAATTAATCGACGGCAAAACTCGGATTTATTGCACCTAAGCTGCGCCAACAGAGCGTTGGAGATGTTCATTCGAACACGTTTTTGGTCTAATGTGAGCAAACGCGGCACCCAACGGGCGGACAGCTTTCTCATGCCTAAATGTTGAATTAATATGTGGCAAACATGTTCATAACCTCTGCTTTTTCTCTCACTTTAATTCGGCGGTCGTCTAGCACCATTTGGTGAACTTTGGCGATGTTTTCTTCGGCAGTTGCAGTTTTTGGACGTCCCAAACGTTCATCGTCTCCCAAGC
>WURS02107562.1:0-13656 GCA_011762765.2 Rhinocypha anisoptera | reverse complement strand
GCGGAAAACAGAAGGTGACGTTCTCGAATAAGCCATCACAACAAATGTGTAGCTACCTTAAAAGAGTCTGGGTACTCACGTCAATTGCGCGGGACCGCCTGCCTGCTCGAGTGGAATCGTCGAAGACACACTGGCGTCGACGTTTGGCGATCGGCGGCTTTTATCCTCGTGGCTGGGGAGGAAGGGAGGGGGTGTGGGTGGGAGGGAGGGGGATGGGTGGTAGACGAGGGAGTTAACGTTGATCGGAGGGGAGGAATGGTGGCCTGTCGGCTGGAGTGGAACTTCAAGAGGAGAAGGAGAGGTTATGTCAAGGAAGATGTACCCCTCACGTGGAATTACCACATACCCTGTCCCACCTCCCCTCCTTCCCTCTACACCCCCCACATCTCCACACACACCCAATGGTGAGATCGGACTTTTCCTCTCCGAAGGTCGTCTCGGCAGTTGAGATTACACCTCTCCAAAGCGCATGCGAGAACTCTCCTGCAATGGAATAATATGAACCGCAGTTGAAGGGAGGAAAAAGAAAAAAAAAGAGGGCTTTGATGGGACTCATGGTTTTGAGTGGGTGGAGGAGGAGCACGAATGGGTGACACTCAATTTATCACGTTCGTTTGCACAGCATTTGATGGGTGAGAAGGAACTTCTTGAAAAATGAGCAGTGAGAGGTGGTGGAGGAGGACAGAGGTATAAAGTAAGGAGAAAGAAAAAAATATTTTCGTACGACTGTCGCGGAAGACTGCGCACGGCAGACCAAAGAACCTTCGCTTATTGTTTCGCTAATGTGCTGAGGCTGAATGGGGTGGGGAAGGAAGGGTGAGCGGGAAGGGTGACGGGTGCAATGAGTGTTCCTTGAGAGGGTTTCCCTCGGCAGAAGGTAAATCACTGGACGGAAGGTTAAGTGGCCATCCACAATAAGCGCGATCACGGCTGGAGACGAGGTGTGAGAACGAGATTTTGCCTCGGTCCCTAAACATGAGCATTGGTATCAGTTTTTGAAGCTTATATATACTTGGAGACTTACAGTTTTACACGCTCCACGATATGACTAAGTCCTTTGGCGTACAAATAACAATTTTATGGAGAGAAATAACAATTTTATCCTCTCCCTAAGTCCATACATAGAGACATGGTTAAATCCGTAGGACATTTTTTAAAGAGTAAACGTGACCGAAACTTCAACTGGATCTTAAAGTTTTATGTTATGTCATAAGCGATTTTTGATTACACTCTTAAAAAAATATTTTATCTACATCTACATGTATACTCGGCAATTAACCTAAAGAGGTATGGCAAGCAGAGAGAACAGCAGGGTTTTTCATCCTATTCTTCTAGGGTCGCTTACGTTTTATTCAAAGGTTTTAATCCAAATTATCACCCTTGAACTCAGAATTATTGCGCATCCAAATGATTTACCTACCCAGTGTACCTTCTACTTGTCTTAGGTTAATATTCAAAATGGTCTTAATTTGTCTTCACGTCATCTTTCACGACACTAAGAAATTGTTCATTCCTGTTCCAAAACCTGTTACGGTACATTCCGTATAATGCTTATGCAATTTTCTCAGATGATATATTTGGTTGTCCAATGAAATAAATAGATGAAACATTAGGGCTTTAGATGACAGAGAAGACCACTGATTCGAATCTCTCAGTGTGTTTGGATTTCCTTGGAGAATTTTCTTCGTGCCATGATTACTGTGAATAATTCCATTTCAACCAACCATTTTATAATCATGCTTTTTTCTATGCTACCACGTCTTCGACTTCCATATTTTACTTCTAATCTGGCGCCATTTTCCATTCAATATTGCACAAAAGTACAATCTACGTAAAATATTTACCTCTTCTGGATCTCATCTCTTCAGGTAGAATGCCATCCTTTCCCAAGGTGATCCGCCATGTCCACACTTCAATCATCGATGATCCTGCATCAAGAAAAATAAAATTCATTATAAAATCACTCTGCTTTTTCAATGGGCCATTATCTTGCTCTTTTGTTATAGTTATATATGTCAGATATGCATATTTCTTAGCGATTATAAATACATAGCACCATTTTTGTTTGTATACAAGCTTTCGTATTTAGGATCTAGTAATCGTCAACATATTTCATTTGGCAAATGAAGGCATTTCTAATCCATTATGTTATTAATATTATTATTATATCATGTTATTACCATTATTTTATTAATAACTAATCTATTTTAGTTTATTCTTATAAGTATCGTAACGACACTCTCTGCTACCGACCATAAAGACAACTTAAAGAGTGATATATAGTAAAAACTGATAAATAGATATGATACAATAAAATCAATGCTTATTTTTTTTACGTTTTCTAAGCCATCTTGTGCACTCAGAATGCCAATTTTTTTTGTCCATCCGAGTTAAGCTCATTTTTCCCGTTCTCACACAATTTAAACTATGACTATGACCCCATAGACTATGACCATCGCTCATATATTTTTCTTTCATTTCGAAGCTCTCCCTCCTGAGAAGAAAATTTATTTTTCAAAATCTCAAATTAGCTAATTATTCTCATATTTCGCAAGAAAAATTCTTTCTCGCGTCTTTTCTCTTAATCCTAAGACCTTTGAAGTTCCACATCTTGGGAGACTCTTTTACCGCTTTCACGAACGATATTCTCGGTGTATTCATTTCGTTAGTATCTTCATTTTGAATTGTTGGTCATTATCCTTCGTCAATATCTCTTCGGCTTCGAAGTTCCTCGTCTTAAAGTTAAAAACTCATTACATAGTTTTTTTATTAGTAATTTACCGATTCAAGTACCGTGAAACGTAATAAGATATAAGAAGTTATGAAATACATTTACCTTAGACATACCATGATAGACTTATGGAATGGAATTCAACAATGGACTCATAGGCATGGAAAATAGTAAATTAGGTCATTAAATTAGTATCTCTAGATGTTTACTTTCTACGTACCTATGTAAATAACAAAATGTCCTCAACAGATGCTATTATATCGCAGTACAATGCACTTCTATATATTATTATTTAATTTTTGGTGACCTTCCGGAAGTTAGTTTTAAAAAATTACGTATCATCGTGATTAGACAAGAAATTAAAAAAACATATAAAAGTGCAAGGATAAGTTATATCCTTGCATGAATTCGCGAATTTCTTCACGGGAAAGATGGGCACAAAAACGACAGTCACCAAAATAATCCTTCTACTTCAGACCTTTCTCGTAATTGTTTGAACTATATTGATTAAACCGACTGAAGAGATTTTGATTTAAAGATGGTATTATACCCCATTGTAGATTTACATTAAAAGCGAGGGCATGAATCGAATTATGTCAGTTCTATATAAGGCACTGCAGAAACTACCGATGGGAGGATATTAAAAGTCACTTGAAATCTATTCCAGAGAACTAGGTTAGAAAGCGTCTGGATGAATATGACCCCTTTCTTTTGGAGCAGCAAGAATACCAATGAGATTAGTTTAGGATTAGCATAGCATAAATTGTGCCACTTGCGCTTCTAGGCTGTAGAGGGCAGTTAGTTGGACAATAAGAAAGAAATAGTAGTAGATCTTCTCTTATTATATCCACTTGTATATTACCTTCTCGGAGTATAATGCAAAGTAATAACTAAAAAGACGTTTAGGCAAAAAATATCAATAACTTTGATTGATAATTATACTAACTGTTAGTATTGAACTGATACAATGGACTTTATTGTAATTATTGTTGCGAATTAAGTAAAAATAGATCAAGCAATTTAGATAGTCTAGATTCCATCTTCAATTGATATCTTTCCTCCCGGAGTTAAAAATATAAAAAATATATTACAAATTATTACGACTATTATTATTACAATTACTATTGCAATCACGCAAATATTCAGTACGAAAAATCTCAATAAAAGTATTGCATCCTATTGGAAGGAAAGCATAACAAGAAGCCGTTGAGATTTTAAATGTTTTAAATGGGCAAATTTTCGACATTCATTGAGCTGTTGAACGCAAATATTCTTACGGATTATAAGTATTCTGTTTTCTCTTATCTTTTATCGACATGAAGTTGAATTCAGCGAAACCTTTGGTATGAAAAAAGGCGTTTAATTCACGGCTTTGTATCCAAGGACGACAGAGGTAATTTGTCAAGCTCCGATGCTCACGTTTTCTTAGTGTTATTTTCCATGGCCTAGGGCAACTTTGGTTCGAGTATAAAATAAAAAGTAAGCTTTTCTTATGTGTACGAAACGCATGAATGCGTATCATATCCCTCTCATCTATGACCTCTATTAAATGCAAGTTCTCACCTAGTGTCATTAAGAGAATTAAGTTTTTAAATCTTTCAATTATTATTACATAAAATAATATTGTCCAGTAAACCTCATTAAGGAGAAAGGAAAAATAACTACAATGCTAAGCAGAGAAAACATAAATGGATATAGAGTAGAAAAAAAATAAATGAATAATGGCAGAAAATGAGAAAGATAGTAAGGCAAAACCAGATATCATGAAACAAATGATTAGGAGGGGAATTTTGGAAGTGAGCAACTCAAGAATGATTTTTTAATATAAAAAACTATGAAATAAAAACTGAGTGGAAGGAAAATATAATTTTTAACTATGTATATGGGCCCACTATTTAATTGGAAAATCACAGGATATTTTATAAATCATGTCAATCAATTATATTTCTCGAACTTAAGGATTTAATTGAACTTATTCCTGGAACTTGGAATTTATGCGTTTAATATCGAAATTGAAGAACAATTGAAAAAATTTGAAGGAGGACCTTGTCTCTCATCCGGAAAAAAATACGCTACGAAATTTTTTCCAGCTATATCAAAGCGACTGATAGTACATTGGACGTAATGAATAAAAATGTGATTTTAATGATCGCAAGTTTCATGTTAGTTAATTTATCCTGTGCTCCGTAAATAACTATTAATAAATGATTGAACATAATTAAATGGGATTCTGAGAGCATTGAGAGCGGTTTAACCGAACACCAAAACGAATGAAAGATAATGATGGGTAGAGCTAAGTGTAAAAGGAAATGACGTAAGCAGACCAAGATGATCTCAGGAACGAAAATAAGCATCTGATCATTTGTCAGATGAGAGGGTTTGGAAGAACGCACAAACGGACTACTGTGTTTAGCGATGCGAAACGGAAGAAAAAGAGTGTTAGGGCCATTTATATAGGAGATATATATCAGAGACCAAGGTTTTCTCTTCCCCCCAAGGAATAAATAAAAGATATGGAGAAATAGCAAATAATGATAAAGCTGTGAAAAACAGTGTCGCATCAATGCGTGCATTTCATAAATGGAATAATTCCTTTAAATTATAATGTCAACCTAGCACTCGTAATGAAATACCCGAATGTATATGGGTATGCTTTGTTCTGTTGTCACTTCTCAGTATATCTTTATACCTTGTCCTCCAAAGGGAAATAATGTTGTGATCCCAAAGATATTCACACGCCGTCTGTTCTCTGGAGGTTTTTAAAAATGAAAATGGTAGATAGAAAAATGTAATTAAAATCACAAGGTAAAATAATGGGAAGTTAATATAAATTAATGAAAAACTATAAACTTGATAGTATTACTTAAGAAAGAATCTATATGAATATCCCATTGTTCTTGAATGGTTAATGTTCGGTTCTTCCTTCCACCTCAGTCGGAAATCCACCAAATGAACTTTCGAATGCATTGAGGTTAAGGTGGAATATTTGAACACATTAGCTGAGATCATATAATAAATAATGAAGATGAAAAATTGAATGTTAAATCATTTTGCATCATAATTAGCCTCTTTTCCTTTATTAGCACTTCAAATTGATTTACATCCGTATGCGCAACTAATTGCGAAATAATACTTTGTGGTCCTAAGAAGATTGGAGGCTACGAACTAATGGGATGTGCATACTTTCCCTCTACGATGACAAACTGGAAATTATAATAAAGTGATTTTATTGGGGCGGGATTGGGAATATATACATACGTATATATATTCTCTTCTTCCACCTAACTATAATGTCCTAAGGCTTCCTCCAGCTGTTTTATTTTTCCCGATGAATTCCTTACTGGAGTTCGATTACCGTCGACACAGTGGTCTCCGGTTCAAAAGTAATTTTTATCGGAGTGTATACATACCGATTCCAATGGGTGAAATTTAAAGCCACTAGATCACTGCAACACCACCTAAGAAATGGGAAGGAAAAATATTTCATTCCATTCCATTCCAATATACCATTCGCGATGATGTGACACCACCTTGATCTTCGGCACAAATTATATCACCGAGGATAAGTATTTAACGGTCCTCCGACTTGAATAGCTTCAAGTCTTCGGAGTTTGATTTATTCCGTCGGTTACTTCTTGTAATATATATTCATTGCCTTCCTTAGAGGTCCTCCTTTTTCATTAATTAAGCCCTTTAATAAGCTATTGTGCATCCAAATATTTCAGAATGTTTCCTTGCTATTCATGTCAGTATTTTTAAAGAATCCCGACTCCATCTCTTCCAAGGACTTCTTTGATCGTCACCCGTGGTATTTTTTGATTTTCTTGATCGTCATTCTTCTGTTTTAGCAGCACATCACAGTCCATTCTGATCATCCTCCCATTAACCATCACCTTGGCATCGAAAAGGAAAACCACAAGTAAAGGCTTTTATTGGCCGTTACTGACTAGCATTTTTGGAGTCACGGGTAAGAAAAAAACAGGAAAAAACGTAGTGATACTTTCTACCTACGTCTTAAATGCTATGAATCACCTGAGAGACAACAGTTGTGTCATAATGATCGTAGAAACTTCATAAAAAGTACATGTAAATACAATCTGTTACATCGATCAGGACCAGCTCTGGGATCAAGGCAATTGCGAAGAGTTCCAGTTTTTGCTAGAAAAACTGTCTTACCAACTGTTATAACTTTAAATGGATCAAATTTAGAGCACGTTGCAGTCCTTCTTTCACCATAGTAATTCTTGTAAGAGTAAGATTATTTTATTTAGGCTTAAGAAGCTATCGGTGGGACACCAAGGCTCCACTTGGCTTCCAGGAACCTTTGACTGCTGTTGCCATAATGTACAGCCGGTCCTAAATCTCTAAGTAATATTTCACGGCGGAAATGCTTGTTATCCTTGTCTGGGTGCTGAGTGGGTGGATTTGACTAAGTTCCCTATTTTCGGATACCACCTGACGCCGGGACCCAGCATCCAGTATAATTGTTTTTTTTTTACAGGATTCAAGGTAATAAATATAATAAAAAGGTATCAGTTGAATGGCATATACAAGCCGAGGTATTTTGTTAAAGTAGTAAGTAAGTATTTCGTTAAAATTTAGGTTTCATAAGAAGAATACATGTTATATATAAAGAGAAGGTTGTCAGCGCTGTTATTTTACACTTGTTAGATCGTACCTAGAGTATCCTGCAAGTGTATGGAACTCTCATGAGGCAGGTTTAGTTTGGAAATAGATCGAAGGGAAGGTAGAGCAGCTAGATTTGTGAACGGCTGTTATGATCAGCGTAGCAGTGTAACAATGTAATTGGAAGAATTTTATCGGAAGGAAATCGTTGAGCGAAGGTAGAAATAAAGACGTTAAATTTGCTGTACAGATTTCAGGCCATCATTTCAGCGAAGAGGCTAAGGACATATTACAAGTCCCGTGATACTAATTTAGATCAGATTACACACGTAAAAACCAGAGAAATATAGAATGGATAGATTTAAAATGTCATTTTTTCCTCTTGAAATTGGAAATCAAAATAACATGAAAATAGGCACTATGGGGTTAGCTAGGACGAGTGGTGTATGTATTCTGCACTTATATTGCATACAGGCTAAATAAATGTAATTTGACTTTGTTTCAGCATGATATTAATGCCTACTCACATGAAGGCATTCTTTTACCGAATGCCTAAATGTGAGTACATAGTTTCCTGCTAGGTGGATGGTTTTGAATGTGTGGACGTGGGTGTGCGTGCATGCTCACCCCCTGCCACACGCCCTCGAGGAAGCTTGCAGGATATTTCATAGATGTAGATGAAGTTGTGACGTTACATACGTGGTCGTCTGTGCATAGCATTTATCATTTTCACAAATGAACGCAAAGGTTATTGTGTTAAATGAAGCCGTATTTCCCCCAAACTAAGCAGAGCCAAGGGTTAGTGGGAATGGGGAAATTCCTTTTCCTCACCCTCTTCTTCGATTTTACACGAATTTTGGTTAACAGACAATCGTACCACTTGGAATTTTAAATGTGGCGGTTATGCTTTATTTATTTATTTTCAATCACCCACAAGCAGCACTAATAGGCCAATTACAGTGGGCACTATAACATTTTTAGTAACAAGGACGAAACACACACGCCCATACCCAAGGTAGAGATCGAAAAATCCGCCTATTAGGGATTCGAACCCGTGACCTCCGGGTTGGCAGACGAGGATGCCGCCGCAACCGAGGCCGTCTTATCGGGGGGGAGGGGGAGGGGTGGAGGGTAATTGATTATCTGCATTAGAATACATTTGAATAGAGGCAATAACCGTCTGCTGCACGTCATCTAAAAGGATCAGTGATAATAAGCAAGTGTGCCTGACTGGGCGTGCGTCCCAGCGACGAAAAAACATTCGCGCAGTGGTCCTGTGATTATTGGTTACCGGAGAGGAGGAACACAGGATTAAGCGAAGCTTATAATTAAAGCGCCGTCCGGGTTGGCCTGGGGGTAGTGTGCTCGCTGGACGCGGGTTCTAGTCCCGCCGAGGGCATGAGTGTTGTGTTAGTCCAATATGGTATTTTCTATGATTTGAAGAGGTGCTAATTGACCATAGCTGTCCAAAAATAATAATACAACTTAATAATACAATAACAAAAATAATAACACTTATAATGAGAGCGTCCGATTGGATAGAGGGAGAAGGAAAGGGCATATCATCAGGGCGACCGTTGCCTCAGTAACATCTGGTCGGTCAATAACCAATCTTTATCGTAATCATTAATGGGGAGAGGTCAGGTCAGGGTATTCCGCAACGGACAGAGATGCTGGGGGGTGTCATTGCAAGAGAATATGAATAGACCTGTGATGCTAGTGGATGTTGACCCCTCCCCACTCTTCTTCCAGTGATTTGGAAAGGCGAATGTTGTGAATGTTTTATGACGGGGTTAACTGATGGTAAACTCCTAGGGGCGGGAAGGTTATATATGATCGGATCTCACACAAGAGTCCAGAAAATCGAGTGGATGAGCGCTTGACAAACAAATAATTCATTTTGACGCAGAATAAAGGGTTTTTGGACCGACCGCTGCACTGCTAGGAACTACAATAATTGGCTTTCAGTAAATAACAGGTTTCATAATCATAGACTCTCAATTTCATAGTCTTCTGGAATCTAATTCCTCTTCTTCTTTCCTCTATTTAGGCTTTCACCCTATTTCTTTGCCAGAGTGAATGGTCTAATTGTGTGTCCTTCCCTGGAAGATCCAACTAGCCCTCAACATCTTTTCTATGCACTATAACCACGCTCTTCCCATGTCCTCCCAAGCTCATCTTTCCCCACTATTTGCCACATTTCTTCTTTGTCTTACCTTTATCATTTTTCATTGATGGCTATTGTTTTTCGTCCCCATCAGCATAGAGAAAATTGTAAAACTTCCAGGATAACGAATGATACCGTTCACAATATAATCGTTTAGTGATACGATAAATAACCCTTGGAATGATCATTGTCGGTAAGAGCCTTCCTACTGATCACTATAACGTCAAAAGGTTCACGACCAAGCTTGAGAGAAGTCGCAGTAACTCCAGATGAAGACCTCATTATCTGTTAGTGGAATGCTTGTCGAGTGAAAACACAAACTAGGTATCTCTTTATGTCATCCAATGACACTAATTATTAATTTTAACTATATTGTTACTCTGATATTCCAAACATGTTTCTCCTCTGAATATTTCACAAATTGATCAGGAATGGTTTTTACATGAATTATAGCTACAAAAATCTTGTAAGGATAAAATGATAAAATATTTGCTAAACCACCAGGAGATATTTTCTAATTGTTTACGACTCTGGTTTCGACATCAAAATGTCATCGTCAGGTTAGGGACAAAGGGAATTTTTTTCCTTCGTTCTTCAGGTGAAGATCAACAAGAATTAATTGATTTTGGCACATTTCAAAACATTATATTCCTTACATTATATACAAACCAATTCCAATGCATTTTTCATTTTTTTGTACTATATACTTCCCTTATTGCCATCTTAAATTTCTATTCTTTTCACCCTTTCGGTCCGCTTACTGAACATACTCCGTTCTATCTAGCATTAAACGTTCCATTCCATTCTCTGCCACTTCTGTCTTCTTCGAACTTAAAAAAATCCTCTATTTTCTTGTTATGTCTAACAGTAATTCTTCGTCTTTCTCTCTTTCCATCGTATTTCTCCTATCTATTCCATGTCCTCGTCACAAAATCCTTCAATTTACGATCACATTCCTTCCAGATCAGGCTTTGGAGCCAAAAACTACATTGCATATAAGCTACACTTAAAATGATATGATGAACTTTTACGATCATGATCTCATTTGAGTTGTAAGTCAATGATTCACGTCTCTCGTAAGCGGTTTTTTGTTAATTAAATAATTCTCCTATTATCCTTACGGTTATAAACATTTTCTTCAGAAATTCTCCCACGTAAGCCATGCGTTTTGTCCACTATAATTCATGTTACGTTACAATCTTCTTTGATGCCTGGCTTGAACTTCTAATTTTTCGACAAACTCACTGTACTTAATATATTATTTCAATGAAAATATTGTGGGGATATTAATTTACTCATAAAATATTTTCCAAAACCACATGCCGGGAATCATCAAGATTTCATTAAATTTATTGATTGGCATTCTGCGAAAGAATATCTTAAAACTACTAATTTTTGTTTTTGCCTTTAATCTACCTTCTTCCGGAAACACCATTTCAAGAGATTAATAACTGCCCGCTGAAAGCATAAATATATATATATGGAATCTGAAAACTTGCTCTGTGCCTCGACCACTTTTCATGGCGTCGACCTCAAATTCACCCTCAGTAACTTTCCCTATTTGTCCGCTGAGCGACCGTGAGTTGATCTTGGCCGTGAAAAAATCATTCTCATCTTTATCTTTTATTATTTAGCTTTTTTCCTCCTTACAATGCTTGATCGTTCTTTTTTTGTATCCATCCCGCAAATACATGCCATTGCCATGAAAATTCATGACGCATTAATAAAGTCAATGATTGTGGAAAACGAGTAGAATACCGATTACCATCATGAGCGTGATAAATAAATGGGGTCGCCATGTCCTTAATACATTGTGAAACTAGCATGACAGCGGAAAAATATTATTTTTCAATTAGACTTACAAAATCCAAATCCGAACCTCTTCTTCAAATCATTGGATCGCAATAAGGAAGCCATCACGCAAGCATTTAAGTTTCCCAAAGGCATATGAAGGTTGTTATATAAAATCTGATTGAAAATTATGACAGAGGTTGGCTATGATTACTGAAAATTACTGTTTACTTTACAGGAGTTTTTATGTGTTAACGACCGAGGTTTCAAAGGGTCATCGTAGAGCAAAGTCAAAATCCGGGTCGCCAAAAAATGAACACTCCATTGGAATTAACATCTAGTTTTTCTCTAATAATGAATATATTCCATAAATTTACTCCTGGAACTATAGTGGTTAGTTATGTACGAAAGGAGAAACGGTGTATAAGAAGAAGAAAAAGCAAAGAGACAGAGAGAAGACAAGGGTACGGGGAAGACGATACGGAGAAAACTTGTCGCAAAGAAGAACTAAATGGATAGGACATACTTTGAGATAGTATGTTAAGACATGTAGCAGAAGGTAAACTTGAAGGGATGGGAAAGAAAAGGAAATAGAAAGATAAAGAGAGAATTAAAGGTGGAACGTTATCGGCTAAGATCATTATTACGAAAATGGGATAGAATGCCTAAGGCTGCAGTCAACCAACCATGGGTTTGAAATGATGATGATAATGCACGGAAATAACGTACTTTGATTCCAGGGAAGAATTTGGAAGTATGATGACAAAAGCATTTATGTACATTTGACAAATGGAGAACGATAGTCTTTATTAAGAGTAAAAACTCCTAGCAATATTATAATTGCATATTCATGTGGCTGTTTAAATATATTATGCCTGACTTCCATATTCAATACGAAATTACATGTATATTTAATTGTAAATTGTTCGACGCAATACCTTGCTGGATTGAGGAATGCAGAAAAAATGCCCTTGGGCTGTTAGTAAATTCTGTTGAACTAAACAACATGGGTGACCCAGTTTAAACTTCACTTACAAGAAAACGGTTAAATCAATCTTAACGTATCTGATATCAAAGTATAGACTGTTTTATGCCGCGTTTTATGGTATAAGACAATTTTTAATACCTTTTCTTGACATGTAATTACGACATAACTAAATAAAGTGCTCATTGTTTCGCCTTCCAGCGCAAAACCGAAACTTTAAAACTCTGAAAAGTCACAATGGACGACAACATTGACACAAACCTTTAACGTTATCTAAATTAACCTTTTAACAATATATTTTCCTACTCTTGTGCCACTTAAGTAAATACAAATGAAATTTTTGTAAAAACTAGAAAGCTTTACTTTGCACAAGGGTAGCTGTATGCAATCGAAGATTGCACCACTTTAACACACATGCTGTAAACGTCAACTTTAAGTAAGCAAAAGTATGGGCAGAGGTGTGGTCGGCCTCCAAAATTCATAAGAGTAAGTATATAATAAGAATTCCTGCATTATTCAATGGCAATAGTCACCATTCTTCAGGCTGTACTGTGAGTAATAGTAACGAATGGAATTTTTGTACTATAAAACGAGTTTTTCTTACGATAAGTTTACTGAATGAAGAAAGACTAATGCTGTCGGATTAAAATTGAGTGTACACGAGATCGTAATAGCTGGCTTATTTGCTGCTGCATGACGACTGGAATTGCACGACTGGGCAATTGAAAAAAAACATATCGGAATAAGTGGCCGCAGAGTACCGCATGCCGAGGGATGTCCTGTGCACGCCACAGTAATCCCCCATCTTTGTTATTATACGTCGCTCCAATAGCTTAAGTAATCAGCGTGTTCTTAAGACGTGGAATAAGTAATTTCACTTTATTTCCCCCTCTTTAACGTTTGGAAAGACTCCCACGACACTGTATTACTTCCGGTGTTTCATTAACCACCTTTCAGAAAACATTATTTACTTTGTAAGGGTCCTCAAGATCAAGATAACTATTAACGTGTAAATTGCGAATGTAGGTGTAACTTTTTCTGAATGAAAGAAATAAAACAAGATTTCACGTTTTAGCCTTCTAGGAGATTTGACGTGTTAACATTTTTTTATAGATAGGATTTTACATGAACAAGCCATACGAAGTTCAGAATAAAGTTCAAGTTATCAAGTTTGAAACTCTAAGTAAAGTCATCACCAATAATACTTCAATCCTAAGGTTGGTAACTGAGGCCCTCCGTCCTCCCCTTTCGATTTCTGGACACAGAGACACAGGACACACAGTTTTCCGCCAACTACGCCTCGAGAAAGACCGTTGCGCGGTCGAAATTATTGGAAAAAACTTGTGAGTGTTATTT